>JANHFT010006206.1:178252-195001 GCA_032467955.1 Pseudoxenodon macrops | reverse complement strand
AGTCAGGTAGTGCATTCCAGGCATTGGCCACTCTGTTGCTGAAGTCGTATTTTCTGCAATTGAGTTTGGAGCGGTTTTTTACCTTAAGTTTGTATCTATCAAGTTTGCATATATTGTATCCATTATATTGTATTATATTATATCTTATTTATTGTATTGTATTGTATTGTATTTATTGTATCCATTATAGAAGTACTTCTCGACTTACAACAGTTCATTTAGTGACTGTTCAAAGCTACATCACTGAAAAAAATGACTTATGACCATTTTTACACTTATGACCGTTGAAGCATCCCTACTGTCACATGATCAAAAATTGGATGCATGGCAACTGCTTCATATTTATAACAGTTGCAGTATCTCAGAATCAACCTTTTGATAAACAAAGTCAATGGGGAAGCCAGATTCACTTAAAAACTATATTACTAACTTAACTGCAATGATTCACTTAACAACCATGACAAGAAGGATCATAAAATGGGAGGAACAGGACTCAACAAGTCTCACATAACTAGAAATTTTGGGCTCAATTGTGGTCGCAAGTCGAGGACTGCCTGTATAGTGATATATTTGCTCTGTCATACAAAATTCATGAAGACATTTTTTTCCTCCTGTCCAGGATAAAAAGAAAAAAAGGAAACGTAAGAATACAGACTTGGAGGCTTCTGACAGCACCAATTCTGACAATGGGAATCAGCCAGCTCGGAAGAAGGCAAAACGCAAGGAAAAAAACAGTCCATCTCGGAAAAGGAAAAAGAAGCATCATAAGAAAAAGCACAAGGAATGAGAATGAGAATCTGACTCTGGGCTGCATGTGTTCTCAGTGCAAATTGTGGCTTCCATTCCCTCTGGTCATCAGTTGGAAAAAGAACAACTGAACCAGCCGGATGCGTTAGGATAAAATGTTTTTTCCTTCTTTGAAAATCACCTTTTGTTTTTCAAGGATGGCTATTCTCCCATAAAGTGGAAAGGAAGGAGCAGCCTGCCACTGGGTGGTACCTTGTCCCAGATGTTGACTTCATTCTTGTGAAATCTTAACTCCTTTCATTTCTTCATGCTTGGATTTTAGCCAGCCTCTGGAGCAACCCAGAGCCATCTTGCAGAAACTTGTATGGAGCTGGCAATCGGTGCATTTCCTCACTTGGGAACAGCTGTGTGTTGACTCAGCATCCGCCAGTTATTGTCTGCCTCCCAGCAGAAGGAACTGTGAATGTACCCTCTTGCCCGACAGGGACACATTGGTTGAAGAACAGATCATGGCATTGCATTCCTGTTATCCCATTTGTCCGGTAATACTGTAGGAGGAAGAAATCGGGTACAGGACCAGTTGTCTTAAAAACTGAGAAACGAGCCAAGTGTTCACCTTTGAACCGTGAATAAAGTTTTGGTTTGTGGGGTTCTTTTTACTGTAGATTTGGATTTGGAGAAGGGACAGAAATAACCCTCCTAGTCTCACTTTCCTATTGTGAGATGCTTTAAAAACTAGAGTCTCAGCATTTTTGTGTCTGAAAGCTCACATTATACTTTGTTAGTTTTAGAGGCAGTCAGTGACTTGCAGTAGATGATGCTGTATTTTGGGGTTTATTTTTCCCAGACTAAGAGGTGAAATGAAGACTCCAGACCTCAGTGAGCCGTCATAGAGCTATTTTGCTCCCCTCGCCCAGAAGAGAATTGCCTGAGTGGGGGTCATATAAATGAAACTGAGGGTAGTGTGCTGCTCTAACACTGATCATTATATTTAGGGCAGGGGTTCCTAACCCCCGATCCATGGACTGGCACCAGGCTATGGCATGCTAGCAACCAGACCGCGCAAACAAGTCAATCCCCATCTGTGGGATGCAAGCAGGATGCAAAACCACCACCCCTCCGGTCTGAGGAAAAATCTCTCCACAGAAGTGGTCCCTGGTGCCCAAAAGGTTGAGGGCACTGCTTTAAGGCATTGTTATTTAGATAGGAAGCTGTTGGTCAGTTCCAGGACTCTAGTCTAGATTGGGAAATTGAAGAACAGCCTGGCAGAAATCCGTGAGAACATAGTGACTTCTTATTGTTACCAGAAAGACAAGCATAAGTCCATGGAATACCAGGAGCCGAATCCAACTTGAAATAACTTTTCCCTCCATTATATTATTTTAGCTATTAAGAGTGCAGAGGTTCAGTCAGTGACATAACTGTTGGAGTGCCAGCTTTTCTGTTTTATCCTGGCAACTTTGAAGCTTATGTCTTAGTTATATCCTGTATTTCTGCCTTTGGGAAATCTAAGGCAATTTACATAAGGTGTGTAACTAAACTTTCTTTGATCATAGATTAGGTAAAGTATCTGTCTTGGCAGTTCATGCCTCTAGCATAGTACTATTTCTCAGAAATGTAACTGTCAATCACTCCAAGAACCATAATTGCCAAAAAAGAACTTGTTCGTGCCTATATTACCTTCAGAAGTTCTTCAAAGCAAACCACCGCTTGTGTATTACTGAATTTTCCTACTCTGTGATTGGCACAATGCACATTGATGACATAAGCCTCTGCACAGTGTACTTTTATCTGCTCTTTGTCTTACAAGGAAAAGCAGTGCATGTTTAAACGTTTTCAGCTTGGTTCATAAAAGTTTTTAAACATCTGTAATAGAGCTGCTAATTTTTTTGAAGGGCCACTTTGCTGAATTCGAGCAAAATGCCTCTGTGGTGCATGCCTAAGGACTAAAGATTACAAGATGCACAAAAAATGATACACAATAACAAAAATATAGCACTAAAAGGTCCACCAGTGAATGAAAACATAGAGTAACAAAATAGCCGAATTGTAACCCAACTAAGATTAAGACCCAAGTGCTTCTCTGTTTTGAGCAATTCTAGGCTGTAATCAGGGTTGGAGCCTGTCAGATGTGCACTTGGAAGCTGTTCCAAAGAACTGGTCTGGCCATCCAGCCACACAGTGTTATAGAACTTTAACCCCCTCCCCGATTCCAAAGGATGCAAGTAATATTTTTTCCTGGGTATTTCAAACTGCCCAGACTTATTCCAATGGGAGAACGCAGTCCTGCAAATAAGGGCCAAGTCTCATCGAGCTATATAAATTAGCATTTTCAATTGCATCTGGCAGGCCATTGGCAATTACGGTAGTGCAAGACTTGCATTACTGGTATAATACGATCCCACCAGCAAAGACCAGTCAACATACAGCTCCTGTAATTTGAACCAACTGAAAACTTTAAATGATCTTCAAATTTGGTGTGTGTTGTGGTAATCTAAGCAGATGGTGACAAGGGCATGAGTCGCTACAGTTAAGATAGGGTAGGACTGCAGCTGGCATGCCAGCCAAAGCCACAGCCTCTTACTTTTCCAGCAGAAGCCAGGAGTCCAGATGTATACCTAAGTCATACACCTGTTCCACCCCAGGGCAGTGTGGAAAATAATTATTGACCAGATGTATTGGATGAATAAAGGCATAAAGTAATACCCAGGACTGTTCCTCTCTCCAGCACATGACAGTTAATTTTTTATTTTATTTTGCAAAGATAAGAGGGAGGGGTTGATGAGTCAGGTAAACCTTCCCATGAATTGTCAACTGGATATCTTCTATTTAAGTTATCCTAACATTTGGAACAAGCCTCTTGTTTATCCAGTATAGAAACTGATATTTTTATGAAAAGGCATCCGTTGTTGAGCTGTAGCTAACTTCGTCAGATGTAGAAATGCAACACTAATGTAATGCTTGAGAACACTTAGCTGGTGACATAAATTCAAAATACATAACTGGCATTCTTGTCTTCCTGGAGGGTACAACATTGATGTCAGTAGTGCTGATATAAGCAGGGCTCAAGTACATTGCTGTTATTTTTGACTCACGTACTGGTACTCCAGAAGAAAAGTATAACATGTTTTAAGTGCCCAGTGCAATTTAGATCAAAAGAACCAGAAACAAATTGGGGGTTTTGGTATATAAAATTTGATGATTTGTCTCTATAAGAAACTCATTGCAAATACATGCAGATAACCAGTCACTCAGATAAAATGCTCTAGGACCGTGATGGCGAACCTATGGCATGCATGCCCAAGGTGGCACACAGAGCCATCTTTCCGGGCACGTGACTCACCTGCAGCTGTGCATGCGCACGTGGCCCACCTGGTGTTTGGGCCTCTGGTGCATATACGCGCAATTCAGGGGACCCAGCTGTTCTTTGGATGTGAGCGAGAGTACTTGTGCACAGCGCTCACATGTGAAGATGATGTTTGCATGTGTGCATTGCGCATGCGCAAAGCACACACATTCGCAGATGGTGCAATTGTGCATGCAGTGCATGGGGGGCCTGTGAAACCCACATGCATGCGCAATGGTCTGATTGCACATGCAGTGCACCAGGGAGTGTGCAAAAGCCATGTGCAGCACACGGGGGAGGAGCCACGTGTTGATGGCAAGCATATGCGCAAAGCGCGTACCTGTTCAGCACTCAGTGACTAAAAGGTTCTCCACCACTGCTCTTAAGACCATGTTTTTTAACCTTGGTAACTAAGATGTGTGGACTTCAACTCCCAGAACTGAATGCTGCTTGGGAAATTCTGGGAGTTGAAGTCCACTCATCTTAAAATTTGCCGAGGTTGAGCAATACTGCTTTAGGAGATGGTGCTTTCTGCAAAGACAGCTATTGTTTCAGTGCGCTTCATTTAAGGTCAGTGATAGGAGAAATACCGGTATGTGCTGCTCCCTAAATACATACACCTCTAGAATCTCTAGAAACTGACTAAGCAATGGAGCAAGAAATTTTGGTCACAAATGATATAACCATCCCAGGAATGATGCAATGCTTTGGAAATACTGACAGCAGGACAGCAGGAGAAAATAAAACCCATGTGGCACGTATTTCCAAATCTGTCTTTGTGCTTTAAAAGTTGTTTACTCCACCCAGAGATGTGATCCATTCTGGTTATTTGCTGTGCCTTCCTAAAACTGAATTGATAAATATTCACGTTTCTAGGGCCAATTAATATACAAACAAGCCAAATGAAGATACAGGATAGCCATTATAACATCATCTAAAACAGCGTCTATGCATGCTATGTAATTAGGGGTTGGCTGCTGGGGGTTCACAAGGGTTCTGGAGAACCTCTAGTTAAGATTCTATGCAGTTCAGAGAATCCCCAAATCCCATTCCTGGCTGGACCTGCCCGCCCCTCCCAGGAGCCCCCACACGGCCCGTTTTGGATGCAGGTAAGTGCAGGGCCCATGCGGAGGCTTGGGGAGGGTGACAAATGGGCCTACTGGAAATTCAGGAAGGCCAGAAATGGGCCTGTCCTAGCCTCCGGAGCCTGGGGAGGGCAAAAATGCCCCCTCCCGCTGTGGTACAGGAGGCCGACTAGTCCACGCCCACCATGGCCACGCCCACCCAGCAACCAGGCAGAGAACCCCTTGCTAAAATTGTTGAAGCTCACCCCTGTATGTAATGTTTAAAGTTTATAGGCATTACATTCCAAATTCCAAAAAAAAAGGAATTTCATAATTCAGATCTTCAAGAGATCCCACTCTGATATCAAATAGCCTTGTAGATAACGCAGGTGGTTCTCTGTCTATCAGGTCACCCTGAAGCTAGCAGAGTAACGAGACAACTTGTAAATTTGCTAGCAGGGAGAATCTCCTTCCAGATCATTAGTAATATTTATGATGGGGAAAAACAATCTTGACTGATAAGCAGTGGAGTATAGAGTTTTGGAAAACCGACTGATCTAGAATACAAGGATGAGATTGGATGAGTCTAATGCAATATCAGTCTTGCACATGTTTTGTCTTGCAAAAGGATAGAATGTGGTAGTTTTGTAGAAGGCCTCTATATAACAGATTTTTGTGGCTCAGTTGCCAAATACTAGCAGGCAAGAGTGAGATCTAATGCAGACTTGTGTATTCAGTTTCCTAAGAAGTGCTTCAAACATGTGACAGCATGAACATAGCAACTGCCTCTTGTCAGGTAGATAAATAGAAACTCATCTTCAGTTTTGGTGGAAATGTGATGTTTTAAAAGCAGAACATGTAAATCGGGTAAAATCCAGCAGGTTCTGGAAAACTGGTAGCGGAATTTTGAGTAGTTCGGAGAACCGGCAAATATCACCTTTGGCTGGCCCCAGTGTGTGTGTGTGGGGAGGGGAATGGAGATTTTGCAATATCCTTCCCCCAGGAGTGGGGAGGGAATGGTGATTTTGCAGTATCCTTCCCCTGCCACGCCCACCAAGCCACACCACACCCACCAAGCCACGCCCACAGAACAGGTAGTAAAAAAAATGGATTTCACCACTGATGTAGACGGAAATTCAACTAGGCATTTTTTGTAACAATTGTTTCACTTTATTACTGTTTTTTTTTTTTAATAAGATCTCTTCGATAGTAAAAATGTGTGGGCACACCCAAAACTCCATAAAGGTCAGGGTGACTGGCACTTATGAAGAGAGCTCAAGTTGGATACTGAAAGGTCTCCAAAATTTCAGTAAGTGTACAAAACACAAAGAAAGAAAGAAAAAAAACCATCAGCAATTTGGCAGTGAAAAATAGTATTACGGTAGGAAGGAGGTAGAAACTTTCTAGTTATCTTTCTGGTAGGTACGAGTGCAGACCACATCACCCATTGTCAGAGTCTGAAAGAGAAGATGATACAAGAGAATTATCTTTTATTCTGGAATGCTGAAGAAAAATATGCCTATAGGAAAGAACATTATTTTACTGCACTGTAAATTATTATAGGCTTGGTTTGCCCAATTTACAAAGGCATTAACCATTATTTTGCTAACCAAAAATGAGCCAGACTTGCCTTGCATATTAAATTGAATTAAAATAAACCAAATTATGATACAATGGGTTGAGTCAGCCCTGTGGCTATACTTCTCTATGAATAAAGGATTGTTCCTTACCTTTTTGTAATAGAATAAAAATGGTCTTAGCCTAAACATGAAGATTATTTACTCGAGTTTTTGCCCAAGAAATCTCCCCCAGAGGAAAGAACTAAGGGTTGAGTTGATCAATTATGTTAATCAGCAGTTGATCCATTCTGTGCTCAAAAGTGTTTCTCGAGATATGAAGATATTTCTGGCAGGATTGTGAAAACGTTTTCAAATCTGAAACACTTTTTGAGCGCAAAAGTCCCAGATTCAATCACCAGACTACTTTGAAAGAGTGCCGAGACACTTTCTAAAACGGAACAAACAATCCACTTCTCACGCTAAAACCATGTTTTTTGAACTTGAAGCATTTTGCACACTATGAGTTTCCAAAATATCAGGAAATCAGATATTTCCGGGTAACTAAACCAGGGATGCTGCAAACTGCATTGTTTGGTTGTATGCTCCCTTTGATAGTTTGTTCATTTGAAAGAAGAAATAATTCAGACTTCCCAATTAATTCTAGTTAATTTTCATTGTCTAGAAGTGCTTTGGCATCACTCAAATCTCAACAATTTCCAAGTGAACTTCTTCCTACGATAGAAGTCACCAATTGTCAAGAGGGGGGAAAAATCTGTTGGTTCTCTTACCAAAATCAGCTTGTCATCTTTTATTTCTCGAACGAGTGAGGTCTCCTTTCCGTTCCATTTTTGTATCTGAACAAGCTTCCCTCCATCTAGTGTCACAATAGACTGTAGAAAAGAAAAAAAGCATGCTCATTTCATAGCCAGGCATCTTAGGGATTATGAATGGAAAAAGGGATTATGCAAGATTTAAAAAAAGACAATTGAGTTTACAGTTGTGACTTGCCCGTTTTTCTGCTTGTGTTTGCATTAGTCATGTATAACATGTAGCCTTTCGAAGTAGAAGCCCAGAAACCTAGATTAGATAACTACATGTTATGTGAAATGGTATGTAACTAGTTTACTCTATTTTATTTTAAAAAAAACAAACAGCTGCAGACCCTCCTGATTAGAATCACAATTATGTCCCTGGAAAGGAAGGTAAATATTTTCAATGGTAAATATTTTCATCTTCTACCATGGATCAATCTAAAAACCTTTCCCAACCTCAATAGCTCCCTAATCTTTCCTCCTTTCATCCATGGTAATTACCATAAAAGGGATTGCTGAAGATCCTTGAGCAATACCACAAGAGAAAGGATGAGCTAACTAAATTTTTCCATGAGCAGGTAAAGAATTCTTAAGAGAAATTGAAGGATTTAGGAGAGGCATTCACGAGACAACGCTATAAAGCCAATTCTACCTACCATCATCCTTCCAACAGACTCTTTTCCACTCCAGCTACTATTCCCACTCATGGCTAATGGCAATTTAGTTGCAGAATACAAGGCCCTTTTGAAAGCCAGAGGACTGGAATTATCCCTGGTTGGATTTTATATCAAAGCCGCATCTCCCAGGGAACCATGCTTCTATATCCGTGATGGCAAACCTATGACATGCGTGCCACAGCTGCCACGTGGAGCCCTTTCTGCAGGTACACGAGCCGTCGACCGGCTCAGCTCCACTGTGCGTGCATGCGCGCCTCCCACTGGCCAGCTGATTTTTGGGATGCACAGGCGGACGGCACACATTCACATGGGCAGGAGGAGTAAAGGGGGACGCTCCCCCCAGGGCTCGTTTTTGGGCAATGAGGCCTCCTAGGTCCTAAACAGGGAGTGTGGGGGGTTGTGCGTGCATGCGCAGGGGAGCATTGGGGGTGTCATGCATGCATGTGCAAGGGAGTGCATTGCATTATGGGTGCCCGTGCTTTCAGCACACAAAGAGAAAATAGTTAGCCATCACTGTTCTATGATGTCATTCTAAGATCAGTGTTTCTCAAACTTGGTGTCAGCCCTGAAGCCATTTTGGGAGCATCTTCAGGGCTGCCACAGCAAGGCCAGGTGGAGTTGTGGGAAGGTGAGGGGGTGAGGTCAAGTTAGCTGTGTAGCCAAAATTGCATTCTTTCCCGTGGGAGCCGAGGATGTTCTACCAAGTGTTGGAAGGGCGTGGACCAAAACCAGCCGGAGTTGGGACTGTGATCTGATTGGACCATGTGATGGACATGTGACTTGGGGGGAGGGACAAGAACTTTGGGTTTTGAATTGGGTAGGGAAAACTCTGGGTCTTTCTGAGTCGGGTTTTCACCCGCTTTGCCAACATGACATCCCCAATACTTTGAAACTATTTTCTGACTTTTTTATCGTGTAATGTTCTGTAGCCAAAGCAGACTGAAATCAGAAGCTTTATGGCTTCCTGCGGTCCTAATTTTAAATTTTAAATATCTTGGCAAGGCTGAACTCTAAAGGAAGATTCTTCTGTCAAGTCACAGCTATGGAGTAGTCAGGATAGGAATGTTATTATTAAATTTATGGGCCAGCCATCTTACTGTTCTGACCTAGGCTTCTTGATTACACCAAGGCAAACAAATGGTGTTTCAAAATCCTGTTTTATTTACGGCAGCTGGAAATTGGATTCATTTCCAGCCTGGGCAGAGTTATTCAATTAGTCCTATGGAACTCTGCCAAAGTATTTCAAGATAAGTCCTTCAGGATAAATCCGTGGGGGCAATGTTAAACAAAGTTCAAAACTAAACAAGAAAATACATAGTCAAACCAGAATCCAGAGTCACATGTGCAAGATAATTAGAAACGAGTTCCGAATGAGTTGCTTCTTGCAACTTGCAATTCATACATCCAGTAGCTCTTCTTTTAAGTCTTCTGGGAGGGTCCAACCACTCCCAGCCTTACTCCCAAGTAGCCCTTTTCCTTTGCAGCTGCTCATCTTCTAGCAGCTGCGCATCCGCGCATTAGGGATTTGCACCCCACCCCTCTGCATCGCTGCTATCAGACCCCCCCAGACTCCGGCACATCAGTCACAGATGGCCCTGCCTCCATCTCTGCCTCTGATGCAGAGACCCCATCCGAGCCTTCCCTAGACTCCAGAGCTGACCCATAGTCCTCTCCGCTGTCTGACTCATTTGCCAGCTCTGCAGGCTGCCGGTGAACCACACCACTTACCACAGGGTAACTCTGGGCTTATACCTTTAAGCTAGTAAAAAATAATCATCACAAGGTTTTGTTCTGTCAGACTGTCATTTACAACAACTACTTTTAAAAAACCAGTAGCACAAGTTCCTTTTAAGGACCAGGAAGATGAAAGCTGTATGAATGGGCTTATTTTATCTAAGTTCTGATAAGAGTTCAGTTTCATGAATAAGTATCCAAGTTAAGATCGGCTTCAGTGTTTATTTAGGAATAAGCTCCCAATCAAAGAAGGGAGTGTGGGTGTGATACTCTGGGACATTCACATAAAACACACACACATGGCTTCAACTTCAGACTTTGTCAATAGACATTGTATGCTTTGAATGTTCTTGCAGCTACAGCTCAGTAGAAAGAAGCCCTACATGCAAACCTTGATAACACAATACAATGCAAACCTTCACAACTACCCATGTAAGATTTCAAAAAGGCTGAATGGAACTCAGAACAGGCTAAAAGTTTATCTAAACTTTCGATTTTAGCACCAGCCAACCTGAGTGGCCATAAGAAAATAGTGAAAGATGAGATTTTATCATGTGTTACTTCTATATACCTATTTTTCATCTATCAACAAGGATCTTATTTTGCCCCAAAATTGTATTATGCATTTTAGGTACATCATGACAATATGATAAGCACAAATATATACCATATACTGCATGGTGTTCTAGTTTATTTGTGAGCTGTCTTGAGGTGCTGTGGGAAAGGGAATTAATTCAGTATATAGATCTACACTTCTCATGTAGGTGTGGCAATTTTCCCCAGGAGAAATTAAGCAATCAATAAGTTAACTTTCGTAATTACCACTTTTTTTTTTGAAGAGTCAAACAAGGCGACAGTAGACATGAACATCACTAATCGGAGCAGTCAGTGCTAATTTAAATGGACCCAAAAAACCCTTCTATTGGTGAATAGATCTTAAAGGGGATGGCCAGGATCACCGCTCAAACTGTAGTGATCAGATCTCTTACCTTCACATTCCTGCCATCTGCTGTGGTCTCATCAAATTCTTCTCCCACTTTGCAATTGATCTCCGTGTTCTTGAAAGTGCTTTGGGTTTTGATGGTAATTGCATCACCGTTCACCTCAATGATGGTGGTAGGTTTGGTCAAATTAGCAATTTGTCTTGTGGCAAAGTTCACATCTACAAGAAAAGGGAAAAAAGAATCCGAAACTAAAAAAACCAAATATTTAGCAGCCTAAAAACATGGAAAACATTGTTAGCTACTGCAAATTAATCGGATTGCTCAATTCTACTTTAGATTAACGTGTCCCTTCCTATTCTATAATGTTGATTAAAAAAAAAAAGGAATCAAACTGGTCTGCCTAGCCCTAGAAGATCTTTCTGTAAGTGGTTGGCTTCATGTATCACACCTAGCCATTATTTTGTTAACTATAATTTGACTAAACTATAAATAATAATTATAGAATGTAGGAGTTGGGACTCTTCTATTGCACCAAGCCATAATTATTTGACTTATATATTAAAACTCTTAATAGGGTTTCTTTGAGTTTGGCTGGTAAATTTTGCCATTTTAGATTATCCCACTGTATTTCAAAAGAAGCCTCCTCTTTGCATGTGCAAAACAGCCAATGCCAATCTTAAATGTTTCAGTAAGGAAACTATAAAGTCACAGGCAGCTTCTTGAAGCAACATTGAAGGATCCTGAAAAGCTGTGGGGGGTGGGGACACATTTCCCTCTCTCAAAAGCCAAAAAAATGTCTTTGTTTAACAGAATCCAAGCAGTGCTGAACTGAAGATGGAAGTTTTGTCAGGCAGCAGAAAGAGGTTCACCCCCCCCCCCAAAAAAAACCATGAATTGCCTTTCAGCTGCCAAGCCATTTTTGGTTGTTTCTTGGCCTGGCACAGGACCATTCAATGGCGAGGACTTCAAAGAACCGTCTGTTGTGTGCATATAATTGCCAGATACATGCTCTTTGAACAAGATGCGTGATCTTCTAGAGAGCCTCTTGGATGGATGTAAAGGCTCTTTCATAGCACTTAGCATTCCTCTGGGGTGGACTTGCCCTTTTGCATTTTGCTGCCTGATCTAATGGGACTTATTCAGCAGGAAGCAGAGCTGTTCTTTTGTGCTCCTTGTATTTATTTATTTATTAAACTACACGCGGTCCTCTCATGTCCCCTATCCAATTTATAAAGCAGCCCATCTCATGTACGTGACCTTACCCATCACAGATAAACACTCTGCATTCCAAGCGCCATAAGACTTGCATTTATACCACAACCTCTCTGGGCAAGGGGCAGTAGCTCAAGAGCCTGACTAGTCTGGGGAGATCCAAGTTCAAATGCCCACTGTCCCCAACCCCCCACCTCCAAGAAGGCTACTTTGACCTGCGCTTGTTGTGAGCACAGCAGGACCGCTTGATGCCACTTCAAAGGAAAAGTAAGGGAACAAAGGAGGCAAATTAGGGGAAGAAAGTAGCTGTGAGCGTGTGGAGGGCTGACTTCTCCATCCATCAGAGGGAGAAACCATCTTAGCTTTGATTTATTTTCTTCCCTTCACGTCAGTCTTGTTGTTAAAATTGGCGTTTCCTTAGCCAACAGAATCGGAGAACTAAACGAAGGAGTGAAGCGAAGGAGAAGGACGCTTGCTTTACAGGCAGAGGTGGGTTTCAGCGGATTTGGAGCGATTCACCTGAACCAGTGATGGAAATTATGCCCCGCTTGCTGAACGGCAGAGATGGCCAGCTGGCCATGCCCCCGAACCGGTCCTCCCGTCGTCACTTGAAAACAGCTGAAAAACCACCTTCTGCGTATGTGCAAAGCCTTTTTCCGATGCAAAGCGAACCGGTACGGAAGCTAAGAGGAACCCACCACTGTTTGCAGGCCCAAAGCCCCAAAGTCATTCCTTTGCATCTCTGCTTAAAATAATTCAGGAAGAGGTCCTTTGACAGAGGTTCATCAACAACAAAATGGGGGGAAACGGCTAAGTGACCCAAGGTGATACACTGAAGGTCCCAACATTTCTTCTTGGTGTCCTTTTTTTTTTGCCCTTCAAGCCAAAAAGAACATCCCAATGCTTTTGAGTGAAGGGAGGGAACAGAAGCAGCCCAGAAACATTAATTCCCTACAGCTTGTAGCAGCTTGCCCTTCCCCTGGCTTTCTCACGAGAAAAAGTTTTCAAGTTTAATCCAGCTTTCTCCAACTGGGGCTTCTTAAGACTTCAATTCTCAAATTGTACCCCACTTAGCCAAAGAGCGTAAATTGCCTCCACCCTGCTGCTCCGTGCGGTCTGATTTTTGGCACCACTGTCTTAACGCTGCTAGCTTTTCCATGGGTTTTGGGGGCAGGATTTTCACAGCTGTACCTGGCGATCCTGGAGGAGTGAACCTGGAATCTTTGGCATGCGAACAGAGGCTCTGCCATTGAGCAATATCCCTTCCCAAAGCTGCTCTTGAACAATGAGATCTAACAATCTGGAGAAGGCACCAGATAGGGAAGCCCAGGCTACATTTTACTGTCGGAGATAAGGAAGTATGCACATAAAATCTACACAAATTGCCCATCAAGGAGGATGGCTTATCTCCTCTTTCAGGTTCTGGCTAATTCAGGGTCACCATATCTGGTCTCCAAATATTAAACAGTCGCCAGATATTTCTTCCTCCCACCCCTTGCTTCTTTGACTGTGTAGCTTTGTTTAAGGGGATTCGCATTCAAGCGAGTTGAAACACTGCCTATGTAAATATGGACATCTGGCTTAGTTGCCGATAGCAAGGAAACACTATAAAGACAAAACCGTGGCGTTTCTTTTGAAGCGCTATCAGCAGAGACTCCCATCTCCATGGTTACAATTGTAGGGAGAAGAGCATGCTGACCGAAATGCCAATTTTTCTTCTTTTCCCTGCAGTTGGGAGAAAGCAACACTCAACTCACTCAAGAAGTTTGCTGGCCATCAGCAATGAGATCATTTGCGAGGCGGTATTAGTGCATCTCTCAATGTTTGGGTGCATATTGTGATGGGATGTGTCCCCGGAGAAGCAGTGGACATAGGTCTGGCAACCCACAGCTTTCCCAGAGAATGGACAGGTTGAGAGACTGAGCAGACCCAAGCTAGATGGGGGCAAGAAGGTTCAAGATAGTCACACACTAGCATCTCTCAGGATATATCTGAGCTACTAAAGTTACAGCTTTAGTCTGGCAAGATTCTGTCTATTAGGTGTAAGCAAATAAAACAGGGGTGTCAAACTCGCGGGCTGCGGGCCGGATGCATCACACACTGGCCACCCACCCACCCCCATTTAGCAAAGGGGGAAAACGTCACAATACGTGACATGACGACAACATGATGCTGTGAGTTTGGACACCCCTGAAATAAAGGATTGGACTCCATTGGATTTTGCTGTGTTGTCTTTGTGCTCGACACATACATTGGGTAATGGAACTGCTTGGAAATCGAGAACTAGAAAGTCTGAGATTCAAGCAAACTCTCTACCGTCCCCCAGTTTAAACTACAGTTTATCAAGGTTATTATGATTCATTAACAAATGAGAGCATATGCTTCCTCGTCATCGCATCTAAGGATTTTTTAAAAAATTGTGCTGCCTATATAATGGTATAGCTGCTAAGTATACGGTCCCTTTAAAGCTTTAGCTTCACCGTGGTTTGAAAAGAGTCAAAGGAATGAAAACTGCCAGAAATATTCCTGACGAATCTCCAGCATTTTCCTTTCAGATAGGTTGCAAATACCTCCCCCCACCATAAATCATTCTCACTGCTGCATTCATGAACTCTACTCTAACCCTGGCAATTTCTGGCAAATGTCTGAGGTTCCACTCAGCAGAATTTAATGGAAAAATCCTGTTAGGTTTGCTTTCCTATTATTATTTTTAAATTAAAAAAACCTCACACATAATCAGCTAAAAGCTTCTCCCCTCTCTGTGTAAACGCACAATTTTAAATGAGTCAACTGTATCAACAGGGCTAATGGAGCTACCCAAAGTAGAATAGTAAGATTTATGTTTCAATTACAGGTGGTCCTCAACTTAGGACAATAAGTTATGACCACAAGATACTGCAATTGGCCATAAATGCAGCCAGTTGTAGAGCACCTAAAATTGCAATTTCATAACCCCCCAAGGAGAGGCTCTGACTATAAGAACTTCAGAGATGGCCCTGAGGAAGTCTGTCGTAACTTCAAATAGTCACTAAGCATTAAAAGTACAAGGGCCACCTGTATAAAAAAACATTTGAGGATTGTGGTCAAGATGACGCAGTTTCTACTCCACCACCTTCAGCCACAGAAGTTCCCTGAGGCTCTTTTGACCAATCATGCTCTCCCTGCCCCACCCCACTTCCACAGGAGTTTCATCAGGGAAAATTAAAATTAAGACACACTCGGCTTCCTCCCTGGGGCTGCCGAACAAAAGACAGGATACATATGCAATAGTGAGAGTTGGAAGGGAATACAAATATGTTCTCTCTGTTCTGCAACCATCCTCTCTTTCTTTTGGGTAGAAAGAAGGTCTGCTAACCAGAGTGGGCTCACCTGGTTAATCACCCTTACTCAGCACAGAAGAAAAATGTGGGAGATGCCAGAATTTTAAGCCTTGCTATCTGCAAAAAGTAATTAAAAACCACACCCAACGATGCCTTGCAAAGGTGGCTTGAAGCCAAGCTTGCACAGGAGTTAAGAGGTCAGATAAGTCTAGCTTCTGGCAGAATCAGGACCAGAAATGGGGGCGGGAAAGAGTTTGTACAAACAGCCCAGTTTGTACCAGCCAGCTGAATGAGTAAAATACTCCCATGGCTCCTAAAACCTTCTTCCCTTACAACATATATTGAGTGCATCCGTTCCTTAAAGCCCTTAAATTGCAGGAAAGCCCTCCAGGGTTCCAGGCTTACTCATGAGAAGAAGCAGCTGTAAGCCTTGCCCTATCAGAGCAGCTCCTGGCAGAAAAAGGACACATCACATGAACACATCACCCCACCTTCTGCACACCCTCTCATTCAGGGAAAAGGCACACGCTTGCTTTGCTCTCATGTAGTAGCTCCTCTGGTGGAAATTGCTACCAGATGCCGAATGGGGTTGGCTGGGGAGAGGAGAAACCAGAGGTCCCCAGGCGCATGGCGGGCCAAAAGAGAATTCTAATTAAGCCTACCGCACAGCAATGAGTTTACACAAGGGAGTAGCTCTCAGGTAAGGCTTAAAGTCCTAAAATCCAACCCCGCAAACATGTGTTTCTCTCTTTGCTGCTTCATCTCTGAGCAATGGAAAAAAATAAAAATAAATCTCAAGGTGTCATTTGCATTGTACCCACATGCCTGGAATGACTCCAAGGGAAAAGTCACTCGTGCCTTTTGTCAGATGACATAGTTTATTCTCATTTGCCTTGAAGACCACACCGGAACAATTGGGGGGGGAGGGAGTGCAACATACAGCTGACCCTGGGCTGACTGCTCAGGTTCATTACTACTACTACCCCGTTACACCGCAGCCAATGCATTGTGTAGGTGCTACTCAAGGTAGATAATTCTAGGCAGCGCCTACCGAAGGTCCCTCTCCTATTTTGAAGGGTGACTGGGAGGAACTTGGTGGTGGTGGTGGGGTCGTCTCTCTCTCCTTCTGTGGGTCACTCTGCTCCCCACCCCTACCAGGTGGCTCCCCATCCTCACGGCTTTTGCAGCCCCCCTTTGAGGGCTGACCTCTGCGTTGCCCCCAACGCCAGGAACACCCGTGTAAGCTCTTCGTCTGTATGAATCGCAGCCACACATCCCAATTCATTGGGGTCGTCCAGAATTTCTTCCACCATTGGAACCTGCACCTCGCGTCC
>JANHFT010006206.1:119066-131102 GCA_032467955.1 Pseudoxenodon macrops | reverse complement strand
ACACACACACACACACACACACACACAACATAAAACAAAACTGACTCACACACCATGCAAAAGCAGCTGTACTGACTATGGCACCAGCAACAGATTGAACAGGTTTAACAGATTTGGAGAGAACCGGTTCTATGATGTCACCAGCGGCTTGCAACCTACTCTATAGAACCGGTGCGAACCGGTAGGATTTCATCCCTGGTAGGAACCCACCGCTGTACATGGTGTGTGCCAAAACTCTGGAAAGAGGTTAGAAAAGAGCAACAAAGATTATTAGGGGGCTGGAGGTTGAAAATAGGATAAACAGCTGCAGGATTTGGATATGGCTACTCTATCTAGACTCTAGATTCTAGAGAAAAGAAGGACCAGGGGGGGACATGATAACAGTGTTCCAGTATTTCAGGGGCTGCCACAAAGAACACAGAGTCCACTTTTTCTTCAAAGCACCTGAGGACAAAACAAGAACTAATGGATAAGAACTTATCAAAGAGAGATCCAACCTAGAATAAAAGGGAAATCTCCAGACAGTTAGAATAATAAGTCTTGCTTGAACAGGGATTGGACTAGAAGACCTCCAAGGTCCCTTCCAACTCTGTATTATGTAAAATTTAGACCCTATAGGCCAAACTCAATATCTTAATTAATCAATTTATTTATATTTTTTCCCAGGGAAAAGGTTACTGTGATTTGTTCAAAGGTCATGCCTTCAACAAGTCAGGAAATGTTTAGAAAAGAACAGCAATCAATCCGAACAGTTAATATAATTTATGTAATGATTTGTCTTTTCCCGTATGGGTCTGTCATAATATAGACGTAAAACATATTGATTACGCGTCAACAAGTTGGTGTCATCGTTTAACAAAATTCTGTTTAGGAGTTTGATTCGGGAGTATTTTGTAGAGAATAAAACAAAATGCAATTTCATAACTGTCTATAATTCCAAGCGAATGTTTTGTAACATACAGAGGATTTTTTAATTGCAGAAAAATAATTCAGGCAGTGAGGGGGTGGGTGGGTGGATGAGACACAAAATTGTGCTGGTTTTTTTGGGTTTTTTCTTTAATTCTGGTAGCACTTTTGGAGGCTTATACATTTTATTCAAATTTATTGAGTTTGTATTTATTATGTGCTCTTGTATTGTTTTGGTTGAAGCTGAAGTTTGGTTGAAGCTGAAGTATTCATTGACAGGAAGGACATTGTAGCAGATGATTTTATGTACTACGCTTAGGTCGGACCGAAGATGGCAGAATTCTAAATTGTCTAAACCCAAAATTTCAAGCCTGGTGGCATAAGGTATTTTGTTACGTTGTTCTCGAGATTCCCTTGCTTTGAGGTTTTTTTCCCCTACTCCTAAACTTTGGAGAGGCTTTTTTTGGGGAGGGAGAGAAGATCATATTTTAGCATATTAAATCATATCCAAGCCCTGAAGCTCTTTAAGCTGCTTAAGCCAACCTTAAATCCAGAGATCAGTTAAACAGCTTGTCACAAATATAAAAGCTTAGAGTTTTCTAAGCACCTTAAACAGAGCTAAAGCTTTTAGATAAGGTTTGGGTCTAAGCTGTAACATGTGTTTAATTTTTCACAACTACCAATCAACCTCCATTGGGCAAGTCGGCTAATTCTAGTGCTTGAAACCATCTTTCCGTAAGAACTAGAAGAGCAATCAACCTTATAATGAGGTGCTCAGCATATATCTAGGGCAGGGGTGTCAAACCCGATTCCATTGAGGACCACATCAGGGTTGTATTTGTCCTTGGGAGGCCAGGGTGGGCATGTACAGCTTGATGTCACTTGTGTCGGGGGCGCCTGTGCTGGCCTGAGCACTCTGCCAGAGAAAACGGGCTCCCGAGCTCCGATTTTGGCTGTGACAGTCTCCGGCAACCCTCTGCCAGCAAAAATGGAGCTTGGGAGGGACGCATGCAGCCCTCCCAAGCTCCGTTTTCACTGGCAGAGGCATTGCAGGCTAGTCCTTTGTTGTTTCCAGGGCGTCCCCATAGGCCAGATCTAAGCACCCCATGGACCAGACTTGGCCCACTGGCCTTGAGTTTGACACCCCGATCTAGGGTATGTTGATTGGGTCATCAATAGTGTGTGTATTAGGAGTCTCCTCCCATAGCTGTGTTTTCTCCCAGAAGCTTCTGAGGATAGTTGGCTAAGTATGATGGTACCAGCCACTTTAGTCTACAGAAGTCCTCTTTGCCACTGGTTTACCAAAAACCCATATCAATACCCACTGCAGAGCAAATTCACACAGTCCAGATCTCAGGCTATGGAATGAAACAGAATCCATATTGCAGCCAGCTCCAGGGATCTTAGCTTGCTGTCCAAATTCTCTAGATTCCAGGCTAGTTGCTGTTGGCTGGAAGCCTGGCCTGTACCTCGCTTTCAGCCAGCCTCAGAAAGAGGAAAAACACAGAAGCCAAAGACAAAAATGGAGGCTGCATTTTCCTCTTTAAAAAAGCCCACCCAAGGGAAAAGCCACATTTCTGATTAGCTTATCTGCTACGGTATCTGGATCTCCCGAAAGGACTTTTCCTGCATTCTGCTCCTGATACAAAATTCAGAACATGGCTTGCTTTGCCTAGTGTGCTAAATGCTCACCTTGGTTAGCAATAGCCATAGCACTTAGACTTATATACTGCTTCACAGTGCTTTACAGCCCTCTCTAAGTGGTTTTACAGAGTCAGCGTATTGCCCTCAACAATTTGGGTCCTCATTTTAGCCATCTCGGAAGGATGGAAGGCTGAGTCAACCCTAGCATCTCGTATGAGTAGAGTTGGGGAATTGTTCTGACCTAGACTTCTTGATTACACCAAGACAAACAAATGGTGTTTAAAAAACCTCTATTTTATTTACGCCGGCTGGAAATTGTATTCCTTTCCAGCCTGGACAGAGTTATCTCAATTAGTCCTATGGAACTCTGCCAAAGTCTTTCAAGATAAGTCCATGGGACAATGTTAAAAAAGTTCAAAACTAAAAAAGAAAATTCAAAATCAAACCAGAATCCAGAGTCACAAGTGGAGCTGTGGGATAATTGTAAACGAGTTCCAAATGAGTTGCTTCTTGCAACTCAAACATCCGGTTGCTCTTCTTTTAAGTCTTCTGGGAGGGTCAAACCCCTCCCAGCCTTACTCCCAAGTAGCCCTTTTCCTTTGCAACTTCTCTTGTCTTCTAGCAGCTCTGCACATCTGTGCATTAGGGACTGGCACCCCCTGTCCCTCTGCATCGCTGTTATCAGACCCAGCAGGCTCCAGCACACAACTCCCAAATGGCCCTGTCCCCATTTCTGCCTCTGATGCAGAGACCCCGTCCGAGCCTTCCCTGGACTCCAGAGCTCACCCATAGTCCTCTCCGCTGTCCAATTCATCTGCCAGTTCCGCAGGCTGCTGGTGAACCACAACAATTAGAGATTCTTAAACAGAGCCAGGAGGAGCCAACGAATGGAACCAGATTACCTTTTTTCACTCAGCCAGTCCATAATTTAAGTTAAATCAGTGAAATTTTAATGACTTCCTGGCATTGGGGAAAAAGAAAAGTTATCCTTAACTGGCTAGAAAAACTGATGGAAATGGCCATGAGTGAAGGGGTGTTCTTTTTTTAAAAAAAATTCTAAGCTGTGAAAACAAGCAAAAGAAGACTTATGTAATATCATTTAGGCATTTTTTTTCTTGACTCTTTTAAGTTCAAGTCATTGCTTAATGATTGTAGAGAGGAAAGGGTCCTTTCAGTTTAACTGTCAATCATTGCAGGAGTCCAAATTAAAAGAATATAGGGCAAAAGGCTGGACTGTCTTATACTCATCCAGGGGGAAAAAAGAAACCAACATATCTCTTTATAATTGGTTCCTCTGACAAAAAAGTTCTAACTGATGGAAGCTTTGCTTTCCTTCACATTCATCCGGAATTTGCCTTCCTGTAATTTAAGGCTCTTATTTGGTGCCTTGTGCTGGTGCTGGTTAATCTGAGCTGATAGAGAATTGGGCACAAGTTATTAGTCAACGAACATTCTTGCCTGCTTCAAGATCGCTGGTTATGCCTGCCTTCAAGTCATTCTTGACTCTTTGTTGACTGCCTAGACACGTTCCTACAGTTTTCTTGGCAAGGATTTGCAGAAGCGGTTTGCCATTGCCTCCTTCCCAGGGCTGAGAGAAAGGGACTGGCCCAAGATCAGTACTCACAATTCTAATGTTTAGAAAAAAATATTTCTAAAATTAAACAACACTCCAATCAAAGAACTACCAACTCAGGCAACTAATCAAACAATAAACAACAGTCTAATCAAGGAACTACCAAGAATGCTCCTACTAACACTGATGGCGCAAGCCACTTTTATATAAAAAGAGAGGAAACCCCACTCCCTACTGGCATTGATGATGTTACCTAGGCAGGTACTGAAATGTCTGCAAACCAACCGAGAGCACCAAGGACCGACACTCACAGCCTTCTGGTTTCTAGCCCGATGCTTTAACCACTACACCAAACTAACTCTTTACAAGATGAAATGCCTAAAAATATATAAACAATATCCACTGTATTAAAGGTTTTCCATTTCTTTGCTTATATGTCTAACTTCACTTTACCAAATATAAAAGGGAAGCATGTGAAAGAATACAAAATGATTTGGGCAGTGATCTAGCTACTAATCAATCAGTGATAAGTTGTGTTTGGTGGTGATTACTTCTATATTTATTTGTATCATACCTTTATTATTTTTATAAATCACTCAAGACAGTGGACATATCTTACACACTTTGTCTTCCTATTATCTCCACAACCATTATCCTCTGAGGTGGGTTGAGAGAGAGTGACTGGCTCAAGGTCACCCAGCTGGCTTTCATGGCCAAGGCAGGACTAGAACTCACAGTCTCCCAATTTCTAGTCTGATGCCTTATCCACTAGATTAAATGGGTTGGATTAGGACTAGAGATCCAAATTCGTATTTAGTCTCAGTCTCAGAGTCTGCTTGATTTTACTTTGAGTAACCTGTTTCCCTGAAAATAAGACCTCCCTGGATAATAAGCCCAATCAGGCTTTTGAGCGCATGCGCTGAAATAAGCCGTCCCCTGAAAATAAGTCCTCCCCAAAACACAGCAGCAGCCATGAGGTGACCACACTCGCCACCTCCTGCACCTCCAAAATAATAAGACCTCCCCAAAAATAAGGCCAAGCGCTTATTTCGGGGGGATCAAAAGAAAATAAGACCCTGTCTTATTTTGGGGGGAACACAAACCAATGTGTAACTTCCCAACCCCGCCTGGGCCCCTGAGACAAATGACCACTGAACTGGCCACACCCACCTGGACTCTCCAAGGTCAAACACAATCCTGATGTGGCCCTCAATGAAATCGAGTTTGACACCCCTGTGCTAGGCCAAGTCATCCAGGTTGTCGCGTAAAGTAGCCCTCGTATCGCTAAAGGAGACGACCCGAAACTGGGAAGAGATGAGGTGAAGGGTTAAGGTTGTCTTAGCGAATTTTCTTCACGGCTGTACTTCATTGATCCCCAGTGAATATTCCGCCTTAAAGTGGATTGGAAAAGAATTTGGGGTAGGCCATTAGCAGCATCTGTTTAGCACAGTGAAGAGTGAACAAGGGTTTAAATTAAGGCAGGTCCAAATACGATCCAGTAATTCAATTCAATACCTGGAATGACTGGAGGGGGGGGGGAGAATTATCTTTCCGTAAATGTAGGCCATATTTATCGCTGCTCCTCCAGGCAGAGAATTTATGCCAGGCGCACAATTACTATGAGATGTGACTTTGATTTTCCTTTTTCACTTTTCTAATAACGCCGTCCCTGATTACGCCCCTTTGCCAGAAAGGGCCATCGCATCCGTAAGATAAAAGGAGCAATTCGGAGTTTTTATTACACTTTGCTTTTCTCCGAGGACTAATAGGCGGAAGAAAGGCAAAGGAGGAGCTCAAGCAAAATGTAAGGATTAGAAGGATTTTTAAAAAAAAGAAGAAGAAGAAAAAGAAAAAAAAGGTAATTGAGAAAGTCAGCTGGGTCTTTGCAGGGCTGACTTCTTCTCCGGGTTTTCATTTATTCTCACCAGCGTCGTGTCAAAGACAAAAGATTCCCAGACCGATTTAAGAAAGGTTGCTCAACTCGGGCTGTTTGCTAATCCAGGGTTACTCCGTTCATAGAATTGATCACACCCCGGTGATAACTTTTTGCTTTTGGCACAATTGGGAGCCAGGTGTGGAAACCAGGGAATTATGGTGGCTCCGGCGGTTCGAGGTAATACGAGTTTGCATCGTCATGAATTTATGGGATTACGACAGGCAGCCAGACGCTGGGTGGCAAGTTCAGAGCCTCTTTGCAACGAGACGTAATCAATTCCCAGGCTTTATGGCTGGGTGTTTTCCACCAAGATGTGCTTATGATTACCCCAAATGCAAGTCCTCGGATGGAATCTTTTTACCTGTAAAGTTCAGGACTCTAGCGATGTGCTAGAGTCTTGATTTTACAGAGCCAGCAGTGTGCTGCAGTTGCTAAAAAAAGCCAACACAGTTCTAGGCTGCATAAACAGAGGGATAGAATCAAGATCACGTGACGTGTTAATATCACTTTATAAGGCCTTGGTAATAAGGCCACACTTGGAATACGGCATCCAGTTTTGGTCGCCACAATGTAAAAAAGAGGTTGAGACTCTGGAAAGAGTGCAGAGAAGAGCAAGAAAGAGGATTAGGGGACTGGAGGCTGAAACATATGAAGAACGGTTGCAGGAACTGGGCGTGTCTAGTTTATTGAAAAGAAGGACCAGGGGAGACATGATAGCAGTCTTCCAATATCTCAGGGGCTGCCCCAAAGAAGAGGCGAGTCAAGCTCTTCTCCAAAGCACCTGAGGGCAGGACAAGAAGCAATGGATGGAAACTAACCAAGTAGAGAAGCAACCTAGAATTAAGGAGAAACTTCCTAACAGGGAGGACAATTAATCAGTGGAACAACTTGCCACCAGACATTGTGGATGATGCATCACTGGAGGTTTTCAAGAAGACATTGGACAGCCACTTGTCTGAAATGATATAGGTTCTTCTGTTTGAGCAGAGGGTTGGGATAGAAGATCTCCGAGGCCCCTTCCAACTCTGTCATTCTGTTATTCTGAGTCATGATTGGAAACTCCATCTCTACGGCGCGAAGCAAAACAGGAGGTAAATGCTTTTAGTGCCTGCATAGAATTGGTTCTTTCTTGCTGCCCATTAACCTCTGGTGGAAAGTCTTTGTAGAAGAGATTGCAGAATCTCTTGGAAAGCTGTGAGAGAGTTCCTAAGGGTCGAAGGTCACCGGTGGTTCCCCCCTCCCTCTTCTTTTATCTAAGAAACGAAATCGGGTTTCATTCAGGGCACGTACAAAATTGTACTTCTGTGTTTTTCTTCTTCTTCTTTGATCAACGCCCACTGCGGGGGCTTTGAGAGGTGGCGTCGTAGAGGCCCCTTTCTAAGGGAATTGAAAGCAAAATATAGGTGTAACCTCTGTGGAGTAGAATTGAGTAGAAGTAGCCCGCGACCTATGACCACAATTGGGAGCAGAATTCCCGTTGCTAAGCAAGCAATGTGGTTCAGTGCCTGATTTTTTCTCTCTCCTTTTTGGTTTCTCAGGGTTAAGGGAATCCGGCTTTGCCTGTTTGGAAGTCATGTGGGAAGGTTGCAAATAGTGACCACGTGACCCAGGCACAGGACCCTGCAACCGTCATAAGTACAATGCCGGTTATCCCAAGCGCCCAAATTGTGACTGTGGGGGGAATACCATGATGGCTGTAACTGCGAGGACTGATCGCAAGCCACTTTTTCCAGGTCCAGGGTCACTAAACGAATGGTTGTAAATTGAGACACCCTTGAGTCAAGGTCCCAAAGTCAAAATGGGACTTTCTGGGGTTTTTTTCTTTTGAAGATGTTTTGCTTCTCATCCAAGAAGCTTCTTCAGCTCTGAATCTGCCTTATTGAGAAATTGGAGTTGTGCTTTCTGCAGGAATGTTTTTTTTCTGTCCGGTGTCCCTTCCCTGTTGAAGACAGGTTCAGTCTGTTGGGGATGAGCCTGTGTTGTCTGCATCTCAAACTGAAGCGCAAATGGTTCTTTTAGTTCTGCCATTCTTCTGGAAATCCGTTCCTACTCCCGCACCATTCCAAAGGTGTTCATCCCAAATTGCATAGCTAAAAGTCTGTAGTGATTCTCCATCATCCAGGTCATGGTTGATCCCAAAGGTGCTTTTTTTCAGGAGTCAGCTGGACTTTCTGTTTCTTTTCTTTTCTTTTGAAGACGTTTCACTTCTCATCCGAGAAGCTTCTTCAGCTCTGACTGGATGGTGGGGAAGAGAAGGATTTATACTCCTTGCAAACAGCTGGTCATTTGCATCCTTTTAGAGGGTCAGTGGAGACCCTCTAAAGAAAGCGGTGGCTCAGGGACTAAGATGCTGAGCTTGTCGATCAGAAAGATCAGCAGTTCGGAGGTTCGAATCCCTAGTGCCGCATAACGGAGTGAGCTCCCGTTACTTGTCTCAGCTTCTGCCAACCTAGCAGTTCGAAAGCAGGTAAAAAAATACAAGTAGAAAAATACGGGCCACCTTTGGTGGGAAGGTAACAGCGTTCTGTGCACCTTTGGCGTTTAGTCATGCTGGCCACATGACCACCGAGATGTCATCGGACAGTGCTGGTTCTTCGGCTTTGAGATGAGCACCGCCCCGTAGAGCCAGGAACGACTAGCACATATGTGCGAGGGGAACCTTTACCTTAGCCTTTTCTTTGTTCTTTTTTCTCCTTCCTTTCCTCTTATTCCTTTAATAGTAGTCATTGTTCGTTTTTTTATCTTCTTCTTAAAATCCTTAATAAAAGAAAAATAATGCATCTCCCAGATTTATATGGTTACCTTGTATGTGTGCCAGAAATAATAATGAAATAATAACACATAATCTTCCTTCCTTCCTTCCTTCCCTCCTTTCTTCCTTTGTCCATGCCTGCCAACGGACCATGTCACATCTGGTTTTAGTAATACAGGAGAGAATCCAGTCACCACATTTTTATGGCCCAGTTAATTTCAATAAATTTCACTAAACATACTAGTTGTGTGGTTTGAAGCACATGGTCAGAATTCATTGTTAGTAGCCTTAAATCTGCAGGATTTTTAACTGTGGTCTTGTCAGCTTTCCTTTGATGGAACAAGGGCCTGGCAATTGGAAGCCAAAGTTATGCATGATCCATAACCCAAAAAGCATAATGATTGGGTAAGATTCCATGTTTCTTTCCCCTTGAATCAGCATTCAGTGATTAAAGTTACAGTTTTCACTTTGGCAATGGATCTAGAAATCCCAAAAGACGGATCCATTCAAAGGAGATAAAAAATTGTGCTGAGTCTTATCCAAAGAATCAAGGGATTCATGCAGCATTTTGCATCTTTAAAATGAACTTTTTTTAAAGAAAAAATTGCAAAACGTTAAGAAGCTGAGCTCTCGTGAACTTCAAAGGCTAACATACCGGTAGTTAACCTAATATGCCAATTAAATCAATCCGCTATATATTTAATCTCTATATTTAACCAAAAATCCTATTGGTCAAATGCTGAGAATTTTGACCAGAGTGGACCAAGTTAGTAGGAAATTTGCTTTGCTTTTTAAAAATAGGCCAACTGCTAATAAAACCTCCTCTTGCAGTCTAAAAATAGTTTAAATACATGCAACTTTTATATGATGTTTCCTTACTTCTTGCCAATTCATTTTCTACTGTTCTATCACCTTGCCAAATATGGTACTTTGAAGCAGTACATAAAATATCAGAAAGAATCGAACCAATAACTGATTGTTGACAGGTATGCCCGACATTAAATATAGGAAGGATGGAGAGAGTATCTATAAAAAGGTTTTCTCTGTCTCTGTACCTTTGGTGATCTCAGACAATTCCCATCTAACCTCAGTGACAAACCAGCTTCTACATAAGTTTGAATAAAATTGTTTTTTTCCTACTGGCCTAAGGAAAACAGACAGGAAGAAAGCCAGATATCGTTTGGAAGATAATTCCACAGTCTAGGAAAAGTGACCGAGAAAGCTTTCTTGCATTCCCTCCAAACAATGTCTACTGAAAATACTGGAAGTTTTTCCAATAGTTTTCCAATGATTGGAAACGATTGCAACAAGTTTCCAGCTATTGGGAAACAGAGTGCGGAAGTTAACAACAATAGCTTTTTCAATGGGTAATAGGCCCACAGAAGAGCTGGTCCTAACCCTCTCATTTCCATGCATTTCTCTTCTGCTTTTTAAGCCCCAGACTTCATTGCATTGGACAAGTCTGAAAGTCTTATGTGCCATTGAAGATTTAAAATGATCTGTATGAGCAGGGCCTCTTTGTTGCAGGTTCTGTGACCCTCTGCATGTTGCTGCCTAGCAGATTGGTAGTATGCTAGTAAATGGCTAGCAAGGGGCCACTTGGAACAGGTGAGGGGTACAGCTGAGGAGCAACTCATATCCCCAGTCCTTATCCTCTCTCATTCCAGTGCACTACTCATGTTCTGGTTCAGAGGTGGGTTCTGAATCTTCTTACTGCCGGTTCGCTCAGGGCCACACCTCAAGCGTGCGAGCGCGGCAAGCAAAATCCAAAATGGCGGTGCCCACAGAGCCACCAAAGGAACAGGCTTTGTGACGTCATCGCGGAGTTACTACCTACTCTATAGAACCGGATAGAAGAGGTAGGAACCCACCTCGGTTCTGGTTATCCCAGAGCATTCCCTATCCTTGACAGAAAATCAGGGTGCATAATTTTCAGAGGAAGAAGAGAAAGGCTCAAGGTATCTAAGATGAAAGCCAGGTCTACAATAAAAGGAGAGAGAGAGAGACAGACAGAAAGACAGAGAGAGAGACACAGAGAGAGAGAGAGAGACTCATCGTATTTAGCATTAGCTAAATTAGCTTAGATTATATACCACTTCACAATGCTTTACAGCCTCTCTAACAGAGTCAGCCTATTGCCCCCAACAATCTGGCTCCTCATTTTACCGACCTCAGAAGGATGGAAGGCTAAGTCGACCTTGAGCTGGGGAGGACCAAACTCCTGGCAGTGAGCTGAATTAACCTGCAATACCGCGTTCTAATCACTTGCAGCACCACACTCCATATTTATGGACTCTTTAAACATTCCTCTGCACTTTTTCTCTCCCTCCCTCCCTCTCTCTTCATAAGCTCTTCTTCTTCCCAAAAAGCTTTTGAAGGGATTTTTCTTCTCACATGGATATCTATTCCAGCTGGGAAGCGCGTTGCCAATACCACAGAAGTTCCATGAGGAGGACAAAAGAGAGTCCGCCTTTCAGCTGCTCACTCCCTTGATTCATGAAAAAAATATATAGCTCCTAGTGCTAGACTGACAGTTCAGAAGAAAAATGTCCATATCTCATTGCTACAGGAGGCCTTTCATCGTAGTCGAGGCCAAGGGGCCAGCGGCCTTCTCGATTACGATGTGTGTGTTTTTATCAACTTCTCCTAAAATAAACAGTTCCTATCCAACGCTGGTCTCAAAATATCAAATGGAGTTACCTGAGGAGTAAGGATGGCTAATTTTGGACTCTAGAAAACAAAACAGGAGACTTACAAATTTAATTAAACATGGGCCTCTTTTTAAAAATAAATACGAATGAAATTTTGTGCAAGCAATGTAATAGACATATCTCCAAAGAGCCTCGGTCAAAATAAAGTCATTGACACATCCTATGGTCATCATCATCTTCTTTTAACAAGCCCATAATCCTTTGCTGAATGGAGCTAGCAGAGTGTTTACTAGCTGGATGCCCTTCCTTACGTCAATGTGGAGATTTGTTCCGCAGACATTTTTTCATTGTGCCCAGAGAGAGAAATATCTGCCTCTACCTAGAATCAAACTCACAGCCTCCTGATTGTGAGGCGAGAGCTCCACCTCTAAGCCACCGCACCACTTCTCCTGTGGTGATGTCCATCTAAATTGCTCTGATGGACTTTGTTCCCTATTTAGAATAGAATAGAATTCTTTATTGGCCAAGTGTGATTGGACACACAAGGAATTTGTCTTTGGTGCTTGTGCTCTCA
>JANHFT010006206.1:11195-22942 GCA_032467955.1 Pseudoxenodon macrops | reverse complement strand
GGGAAGGAGCCTTAGGGTTTGACCCCCCCCCTCCTTGTTTAGATCTAGCCAGCCAGATGCCAACCGCGATCTCCATCCTCCGATGGTCCCTGCAAGGAGACCAAATTTTGCTTTCGCCCCTTGGAGGAAACAGCTCTAGTTGAAATTTGGCTTTGCAGGGATGCCGGGTCCCTCTGATTTTACTCCTAGCACCAAAATCCCAAGGATTAAAAAAAAATCTTCTCTTGGTTTGCTTTTTTTAAAGGGAAAAAAAAGAAAAGACTTGCCTTTTGTTTGCAGCAAAAGAATAATAATAATAATATATTTCTTTAAAAAAAAGGGCCCAGTCCTATTGATAGCTTGCCCACCCGTCAGAGGATTGTAGCTGAATTTAGAAAAAAAAAAAGCCAAATGCATTGCCGTAACCGCCCTCTAGCCATGCTCTCGGTCAGTTCGTGGTGTGTGTGTGTTGATCTCATTTGCTAATGAATCCGCCTCTCTTGGCTGATAAACGTGAGGCACTGCAAACACGGGCCAAAGTGTACAGCTAGACAAGACGTCCAGTATCGCTTTCGGCATCTGGTTTCTTGCTGAGCAATGCCCAAAGAGCCTGTGTGTGTGTGTGTGTGGGAATCTGTAAACACCTCGCGTGAATAAAAGAACACCACTTTTATGATCTTGCAATCTCAGGCATTAAGTAAAAGCTGCGGCTGGCTATAAAACGGTTAAGCTAGAAACCTAGGAGGAGGGACGGGCAGGCTAATTGCTCTGTTTGCATACCAGCATGCGTTCCTGGCTCTTCCCAGCCAGAGCTGTGACTGATCCATCTTCTCCGTTCTTCCCTTTGCCTCTGGACATATGAACAGGCCATGCTGCAGCAGAATCTCATCTCTTGGCAAACAACAATCGGCACCACAGGACCAAGAGATGTTCTTGCACCAACATGGGGGACAAGGACTGCATCTATTTCTGCCATATTGGTATCATCTGGATCAACACACCAAGGTAAGGGAAGCTCTTAGAGTTTTGGTGGGTCCTCCCCCGGGGTTCGATATCGCAAATGTCTGCCTTTTCATGCAGAAAATTCGAGTTCCAATCTCCGGCATATTTAGTAGGAAGCGCACTTGTCTGAGTTGTGGTGGCACAGTGCTTCGAATGCAGTATTGCCGGCTAATTCTGCCAACTGCCAGAAGTTCGATTCTCACCAGCTCAAGGTTTGACTCAGCCTTCCATCCTTCCGAGGTGGATAAAATGAGGTCCCAGATTGTTGGGGGCAAATAGGTTGACTGCGTAAACTGCTTGGAGAGGGTTGTAAAAGCATTATGAAGCGGTATATAAATCTAAGTGCTATCGCTATTTTCTGAAACCTTCTCAGTGGCTCACCACTGCCAGTCAGTGTCTCCAGCACTGGGCTAAAAGGGCCAAATTTCTGTCTGATTACATGGTAACTTTATCCTACAAAATTCACGAGAATGACTAGACTAGCTACAAAGAGGTTTGCTTGTAATCTGGGAGAGGATCCCAGCGGACAAGCTGGGTGGTGGTGGAGGGAGAATACCCATGTTCACTGCTCTCTCTTTTGCAAACAACACTCTGATGCACCCTTCAACTTCTTATCCTATCTTGGTTTTGGGTGATAGCGAGAATATAAATGTTTCCAAAGGCTGATTGGTTAGGCAGTGAAGGCTGAATAGCCTCAGATACATACAATTATCAAGAAGGTGTTGGCCAGTTGCACGATATGGCAAGACCCCAAACGGTTCTTTCCCGAGCGGTTTAGGATCCAAGCCAAACACTTGCGGTGTAGGTGTGGTTCTAATTATGCCGGCTAATCTGCGGCATTGTGTAACAATCCAGTGAGGAAGGTGGATGTCATTCTCTCTCTAGTTTTATTCTATTCTTTTTACTTTCAAGAAGGGGAAAGGCTTGGGAGATGAGAATGAGAAGCACCGCAGGTCACCTGAAGGCAGTTTTCCAAAGTTTGCAGAGTTTAGAAGAGTTTAAGTAGCTCATTTGTTTTTAAAAAAAACCATTAACATCCAGATTGGTCAATATGAAAAGGTAGCACCGGGCAGCAATGAATACAGGTAGTCCTCAGCTTGCAACTGTAATTGAGGCTGGATTTACAGTCGTAAATTGTTGCAGTCATCAAGCAGGCTGGGATGCTGTGACATTTGTAAGTGCAAGGTCTGGTTGTAAGTCATTTTTTCCCCAGTGCCATTGTGACTTCCAATGGTTGTAAGTTGAGGACTACCTGTGTAAGAAGAACCCAATTGGGTCAGACCCAAGGCCTTTGAGCCAAGCATTCTGTTTCCATCCTGATCAGTTAGATGCTGATGGAAGCCCATCAAAAGGAGATGAGGGGAACTTGCTGCTTCAACGTTATGCTTTCATGCACACCACCTCTGGTTTTGGAAAGAATCCTCCATCCAGACATCCCCATGCATAATATATGATAGCCTTATCCTCCAGAAATCTGCCTGGAGAACTTTAAGGCACATCAATTGGTGGACATCAGAGGAGGAGAGAAAGCAACTTTTTGTTCGCTTCATCCATCTCAAGATTGTTCATTAGACTGATCACAGATCACAACTACTTCAGAAAAGGCCAGTGATCGAAACTGAGACCTTATGCATGAAGAACAAAAACTCAACCGTTGTTCCCTAGAACCTGCCCTTTCGTTATGCTTGGGTCTCCTTAAAATTAATCGTGCTCAAAGTAATTGTTTTTTTCATATGAACTCCAGAGTTACCCAATGCATATAACTTAATTTTGATTAGCGATGCTGTGTCCTTCTGCTCCTGTTAACTCCACGTAGCATGGCCATTGATCAGGGATGATAGGAGCTGTAGTCCAACTGCCTTTAGAGAGTCATCCATTCGTGGTTTGAATCCAAGCATCCAGCGCAAGGGAAATTGCATTGGGTTTTCTACCCTAATGGGAGATAAAGGTTTATTTGCCAAGCAGTAAACCACAATTTGCAAATCTCTTCAGCACAGTTTCTACATCAGACTTGTTCAAGGCCAATTGAATGGTTAGCATATCTGGAGCAAGGAGATTGCTCTGCCTCATAGTGACTGCAGAAACGTTTAGCTATTGTTCAATTTCCTTGGCTATTGACCAACCTATATCATAAGTGACTTCCCAACCAACCGTGAAGATTAACTTGATTGTTTTTTTCTTCTCTCACAATCAGCCACTCGGTACCCTATGGGCTAGGAAGTCCTTCAAGACGGCACAAGAGATCCCTCCGCAGATGTGCATGCTCACATTTCAAGGATACCTCCTGTGCAACTTTCTGTCATGGCAATCCTCAGTAAGTAGGATAAGGAAGCAAGAATATATCCCTAATCCTAACCCTGATATATATACACGAAAGTGCTAATGGTTCTTGGGAGGTTGATAGAGGGAGCTCTATATGGGATAAAACAAAAATTCCTTGAATCAGCCTGTGATTAAATTTTCCCACTTCAGCAAATATCTCGATACAGTATATTCACTCATTATGCCAAACATCCCAAGGTACTTCAAGATATCAAACCAAGTTGAATGCAGCTCAATTGGCCCGTTTGGCAAAGGCGTAGTCATAGTCCAGTCCAGGGTTCAAAGTACACAAATCCTACACTAGGAATCAAAGTTCATAGGAGAAACCAATAAGGCAGTGTTTCTTCCAAGCAAAGTAAAACCAGGTATTGGACAGATATACATTCAAGAGGTCTGGCATCAAAGCTATTCCAGCCTATGCACAGGAGGTTAAAATATTGAGACCTTCTGTCCGTCATCCAGGTATAGTTGGGGCTGAACACTACTAGCAGGCTACTTAGAGGAGTGACTTACTCTCGAGCAGACCCAGCTTTCGTGGGGCTCCTCCAAGCAACTTAGCACCCTCCCATTTAGGTTTCTGCATTGTAATGGGTGGTAGGTTGTGTGGACATGTCTATTTCATGATCGGAATCTACAGGGATGGTCTCTGTTTCTGCCATGTCTCCATTGTATGGAGAAGAATGGGATGGAATCCATGTTGTGGATCAGCTCCTGATCTCCTTTTCAGAAGGTGATCTCAATAAGCTGATAAAAGCTCACACTGGCTGGGTTTGTACAGCCGAACCGAAATAAAGCCCATTGTAACTTTGTTCACACACAATTGTGTATGAACTTTGCCATTAACAAAGCTGCCCCAGGGAACTCATCGTAGATATTTGGTGGAAACCACAAAAGCATCTCTTTTTATTATTACGTCACTTGCCTCCTGATGCATTCTCTATGGTGCCTGTGGATTAAATGGAAATCTCCTTGTTAAAAAATAGAGTAGAGAATAGAGTAGAATAGTTCGAACCTAAGAGGACAATGCTTTATAATCTCTTCTTTAGGTCTCTTCATCAGGCACACACACATTCTCTACGGCCAAACTCTCTGAGGACCAGGGGTGGGTTGTGAATTGCACCCGCAGCAATCAGAGAATAGCTTCTGCGCATGCGCAGTAGCAAAATCCAAAATTGCGGCACCCACGGAGACACTAAAGGAACTGGCTCCATGATGTCATCGCTGAGTTACTACCGGTTCTAAAGAACTGGTTAGAACCGGTAGGAACCCACCTCTGCTGAGGACGATGGCTGAGGTAGTCCAAAACAGGGAAGAGCATGCAGGTGTCAATGCCTACATTAAATTGTTGAACATACATACTTTTCTTGAGAAATCCACAATCTCTAGTGTGGCCTTGTTCTTTTAGGCACCCAGCTAGGTCTTATGAAGAAAAACACTTGTATTGAAATATATGATAGATAACAACACAGTAACTGGAATGGCAATGTAGTAAAAAAAATGTCCTTGATCAAGCACACACATATATCTTTTTACTGTTATGATCATTAAACTGGGTACTTAGGAAATCTTGCATAGGTGAATCCAAGCTATAAAATTTTCTAAGAATTGGATCCTGCCTTTGTTAAACACACAAACACACACACACACACACATACAAAGAGAGGAAGAGAAAGAGGAGAGAAAGCTTGCAGAGTAAAATCGAAGGTTTTCAAAAAGCAACTTACATGTTTAAGAAATATTAATACCTTCTCTCTTTCTATTCATATTGCCATTCTCAGTATTCTCTCTCTTATGGGACTTGACCTTTTCTTTTTTTTCCAGAACTCACCCAAAAATGCCGCTTCCCAAGGGCACAAGGCTATTGGCAAAGCTTCGTCAGAGCAGAAATCTCAAGCTTGACAAATTGAACTTTGGAAAATTTTCAGGTAAAAAAAAAATCTACTTACAAGTCTTTTAATATTTCTATGGTGTAACGATTTTGCTGCATATCCAGTCCCATTGGGCAAATGTGAAGATCTGCAAAATGCTTTAGACCAGAGTTTTAATAGTTATTACTCACCCTCCTCTTGAAATTCTGGAAATGGAGAAGTTCTTTGACTAATTCTCCGTTTCTCTCCAATCTAGAATATCTGTTTTAATGGAATAATAGAGTTGGAAGGGACCTCGGACATCTTCTGCTGAAGCAGGAGATCCTATACTAGTGATGGCGAACCTTTTTGGCACCGAGTGCCCAAACCGGAATACACGTGCATGTGTGTGCGCCAGAGCACTGGAAACATGAAGATCAGCTGGCCGTTGTACATGCGCACACTGGCTAGCTAGCTTTCAGGTTTTCAGCTCGTGCATGCATGCTGGCCTGCTGGTCTTTGCATGCGCTGAAGCACCAGAAACACAAAGACTAACTGGCCAGCATGCACTTGCCTGTTTTTTGGCTGGTGTTGGCTGTTTTTGGGACCCTTTTCAGACCCTTTTCCAGCGCTCTGGTGCTTATGAAGACCAGCTGGTCAGCGCGCATGTGCATGCCAGAAACAGGAGAGCAGCTGGCGTCAGTAAGCGTGCCCACAGAGAAGGCTCTGTGTGCCACCTCTGGCACGCATGCCATAGGTTTGCTGTCATGGTCCTATACCATTTCAAACAAAGGAAAGCACATCCCTATTGCTAATCAACTCATTTCCCCATTGACTTAATGAGGTCTTCCTAATACAGAAATCCCTTCTAAAAGAGTAGGGAAACTATTGACAACACGCTGCAGCTTTCCTCAGTGTGTGATGGAAACTCAGCCGCTCTTGGTATATTTTCCAAATCAGATCACTGCTTAAGCTATAATATGATTTTCTATGGGTTCAGTGTATCCTGGGCATCACAATTATATTTGCTTGCATGGGTTTAGGATGCTGTGTGTTGCTTCTCTTGGATTGCTGTGAGCTCCCCAAAATGAAATATAATCTTCAGTGAATATTCATGGGCCATAGGTATAATGCCGACTATTTATTTGGTTGTATAATTCACAGGTTCTTATGCTTTCCGGAATTGAATTTACCAGAAGGCAAGGTCTTCCTTCCTGGGAAAAGAGTTTTCTGAAGATAAAGGGATCAGCAGGAAACTTAAGGATGCTCCTTGTCTTAGTCAATGGAGTCCTCCATTTCCAAAGATGCTCCTCTATTAAGGCGTCAAAGGAGACGACACGTAACATCGATGGAGAAGAAGGAAAAGTCTACAAAAACCTGGGAGTGGGATGAACAAGGAGCATCATTGCCAATGGAACACAACCCCTGTTATTTCAAAGACGATACGGAAGAGAAGAAAATATCTCATCATTTTTCTCCTGCTCCTCCATGTTGCTCCTCCTCCTGTGCCTGGGTGAAGTTTATCCATGAGGCTCCCAGAAAATGTCCAGGTGGATAGCTGGCAATTTATACATCCGGAAGGATTTTGGGGAAGACACAATAGGCACAACCCTAAATGTAACAATGCAAATTCCTGCCCTGGAACTTTCTTGTGCTGTTTTAGCATTTGATTTTCGAGGTCATTTGCTTGTGGGGAATCAAACAGCTCCCACCCACCCCAATTCTGTCCTGTCCAAATTCCTCTTTATTTTTCTGTCAATACAGGTAATCCTCAACTTGCAACCCCCAACTGAGTCCAAAATGTATGTTGCTAAACGAGAAATTGATGAAGTGTCCCATTTTACGATGTCTCTTGCCGCATTTGTTAAGCGAATCACTGCAGTTGTTAAATGAGTAACAGGGCTGTTAAGTCAATCTGGTTTCCCCAGTGGCTTTGCTGGTCAGAAGGCTGCAAAATGTGATCACATGACTCCGGGACACTGCGTCCGTCATAAATGCGAATCACTTGTCTTAACATCCGAATGTGGCCATGGGGATGATCCCTTCAACGATCATAATGTGAAAAAATGGTCATAAGTCACTTTTTTCAGTGCCGTAAGCTCAAACGGTCACTGTTTTTAGTTAAGGACTACCTGTACATATCTGGGAATGAAACAGATATATAACCTTCTTTTGGGTACCCTTTTCTCCCAAGCCATTAAAGTAAAAGAGGAAGGGGAAGTTAAGTTGAATAGTCCTGATTTTAAATACCATTAAGGGATCAAGAATAGTTCAACCAGGTTAATTGCCACAACTCCAATTAAGAATCTGGGCATCGTCCCCACACTTTTGTATTATAACAAAAGTCCATCAAAGATTATTCACACGCTCTACCGGGAAGGTTTAAAAAAAAAATTCATTCAGGAAAGAAGCAATTCATCTCATTTTTATTGAAGGGAATTCTTTCCTTGTCTAAAACACAGGGCACTTTAATTCTTTTCCTTATGAAATGTAGCTTCGGTTATAAACCATAATGTCCAAAGAAACACCTGGTGGGATCTGCAATCTGTCTGAGAAGCTGTTATCCCAGCTTGTTTCCATGATGATTGTGGTTTAAATTTCTCTCTATAGCTCTTTTAGAAACATTGCCTCAAATGTTTGTCTTGTATATGACTGCTTAAAGCACAATGTATATTTTTCTAAAATCTAAGAGGGTCTGTTTTACTTTTGCACTTGGGCAGATTTTGCTCAGTCTCAAAAACAAAAGAAAAAAAAATCTTGCTTCCTTGCACAAAAATGAGTAAAAAAGGGCCTCGTTCTCTACAGTCCTGGATTTATGCAACCAAAGATGTTATGGAAAAGTGAACTTTGCCTGCCATCTTCCTCTGTTCATATTTGCATGCACTTTCTTTATGTAGCATTCCAGCGCTTGACTAGACGTGTAGATATATGTAGATAATATTTATTTTTTCAAACTTTTTTTTTTTTACTATGAAATACAAACTTTTATTTGTAAAAAAAATATATTAAAAAAAAAAACCCAAACCAATTTTTTCTTGTCTTTTTTATTCGGGGGTACGAGACAAAATTCCACAAATGGGAGTTTTTAAGAGAGGGTTTTTCTTTAGCTGCATTAAACAATAACCATATAAACGGATAGGCCTTTGATATGGTTATGTTCACACATCATTATTTATTTATTTGTCAACAAGTACAAGGAAACAAGTATCAGTATAGACCAGGGGTCGGCAACCTTAAACACTCAAAGAGCCACAAAGATCCTAACTGGAAGCTGGAAGTTCAATTCTGGAGCCGACCGGAAGTCCGGTTCCCCACCACCATAGAGTCTCCTCATAGCTTGGTATCCTTTTTCCTCTACCTGTCCTAACCAAAAGCCTGTCAATTGTGGAGCCGACAGGCGACAGGGAGCTGCAGCAGAGGCATGAAAGAGCCACATGTAGCTCCGGAGCCACAGGTTGCTGATCCCTGGTATAGACATAGACATGGACACATGGAAAAAATGGCAAAATAAATGGATATAAATAAGCAAAACATAGCCACAAACACATAAAATGAGTACATATATAAATGGGGACAGTAGAACAGGGATGGTAGGCATGCTGGTGCGCTTATGCAAACTCCCCCTTAATTGTTAATAATTATTCCAGTCCTACAAGGTAATTCAGATAAGAAGTACAATCCGGACTAGTAGCTCTATCTTTATTGCAAAGTTACATTAACAGAATTTTGCAAGAGTGAAAGTATTTATCCCCTCTCTTTCTTTTACTTTCCAGAAAACTAGGGAGGGGGGGGTTCTCTTCAGAAAACTTTCCCATGTATTCCCTCCTTCTGAGCTCAAATACCTTCTACGCACCTGTTGTCCAGTCTGTGACTCTTCCTTCTGTCTCCCAAGGCCATTTCCAGACACCACGACAATGACACTCTGTTGAAAAGAAAGTGGGATGATTTGTGGTGTGCTATGGGAAATTGGACTTTGACCTAGTATGTTGTCTGCATCGGGCCATTAAATTAAACCATAACATAGCTTATTTGCTAAGGCATGGCATGTTATGTGAGCACAGCAATTATATTTGCTAACCTGGGTTAGAATTTAGGGTGGCGTGGAAATGGGATTACAGCGACGCTTTGAATTTCATTATCCATTTCTGATTTATGAGTGCATTTCATCCTCCATCCCCATGGACTCTCGGCAGTTTGCAGATATTGCAAGAGCAGCAATAATAAAGAATCAATTTTAAAATGTCGATAACAAAAGTCTCTCTTATCTTGGACTCAGCTTGGTCAGCTCCCTAAAGACTAACATTAACTAAGGCCTTGAATGAGGTGCCATTTTGCTGTTTACAAACCCTGAGGGTTTTTTGTGTGTGTGGGTACGAATGCAATCAGTATTTATCAACCAATCATTAAAGAAATGGGCCCAGAAGGGCAATTTCTTTGAATCACCTTTAACTTTCCCCCAATGAACCTACTCCTTCTTCTTAACACATAATTAACAGTCTATTCCAAACAGGTCATAACGACTTTGGCATCGCTAATAAAAACGTTGGTCAACTAATCAGGTGAGTCAATCTGAAATCAATATTTTCTTTGGTAATAGCAAGCGAGCCTCATTAAAATCAGGTTGGAAAAGGATGGGAGGAATGTGATTAGCTTCAAATGCCAAACATACAGGTCAGTTACCTGCAGTCCAGCCACCTGGCCTTGCCGGGTATCTTGAATGCAGCCTCTTGAAGAAGGATGTGCAACCAGGGGTGGGTTCTAACTTACCTTGCCGCTGGTTTGCTGCCTCCCGTGCCGTATGGGCGTACTGCATGGGCGTGCACATGCTTTGTGTCCAAAGCATGCGTGCACATGTGGACTACAAAAAAATTACAAAAAGTTGCCCGAAAAAGGGCGAAAACAATATGGCAATGTATGCACAGTGCTGGAAACTCGGCTTCTGCGCATGCACAGAAAAAAAACCTGGAAAAAATTCAACCCTCCCCCCAAAAAGATGGCAGCATCCACGGACCAGAACCGTGGAGTTTCGTGATGTCACCAGCGGCTTACTACCTACTCTATAGAACCAGTCTGAACCTGTAGGAACCCACCTCTGTTTGCAACCCTGGGAACAAGTTAACCTCTGAACAAACAGACCTCTTTGCTATAGCTATAAAGTATAGAAATATAGAAATAACCAATTGGGCGGATCATAATCCAATAAAAGTTATATGGAAAGGACAAAAAAGGAAACTAAGATGGACCTTGAACCAATCAATGCTAAAAGAAAAGGAATTTATCCAATATATGGAAAGAGAAATGGAGTTAAAAAAAAAGAGTACAGAAAAGAAGAAACGTCAGTACAAAATGTATGGGATACAGCTAAGGCATATATTAGAGGACTAGCTATAACATATATGGGAAAGGAAAATAAAAAGAAGAGACAAAAGCAAAAGACACTAGAAGAAGAATATAAGGGATTAGAGAGAGAACTACAAAAAGAACCACAAAGGAAGAATATAAAAAACAAACAAATGGAATTAACAAAAAATAAGCTCAATTTTAGTGCTAAACACAATTTCTTTGAAAATGCAAATATACCAGGAAGATGATTGGCATATAAATTGAAAAAGAAGAAAGAAAATAAATTGATATACCAATTAATGGATGAAAAAGGAATCCTCCACTATAAAAATGAAGATAAAAAGAAAGTGATTCAAAATTACTATGGAAAACTATATGATCATAAATAAGACAATATTTAGAAAGAGCAGATTTGCCTAAAATCTCTGAAACAGTCAAAACAATGTTAGCTGAACGTATAACAATGATAGAATTAACAGAAGCAATTAAGAGACAAAAGAATAGCAAGACACCAGGTCCGGATGGAGTTCCAGCAGAACTATATAAAGACTTACAAAATACTCTAAGTAGTCCAATGTTGGATGTATTTAATGAACTATTGTCAGAGGCAAAAGAACCAAACTCGTGGATGGAGGCATATATTACTCTCATACCAAAAGAAGATTCAGACCTGCAACAGATAAAAAATTATAGACTGATTTCTCTATTGAATGCTGACTATAAAATATTTACTTCAATAATTGCAGAAAGAATAAAAAGATTCCTAAACCAATTTATTCATTCAGATCAAAATGGCTTTTTACCTAAAAGACAAATTAAAGATAATACGAGAATAATACTAAACACATTAGAATATTATGAAGCACATCCAGAGAAGCAAATGGCATTGGTCTTCCTAGATGCACAGAAAGCATTTGATAATGTGAACTGGCAATTTATGCTAACACAATTAAACAACATGAATTTTGGGGAGAGATTTATTAACATGATTAAGGCGATATATTATAAACAAAATGCAAGGGTGATAGAAAATGGAGACATGACTGAGAAGATTAATACTAAGAAAGGGACAAGACAAGGATGCCCCTGTCCCCCCTGTTATTTATAATGACACTGGAAGTATTGAATAGAAATATTAGATAGGATGTAGAGAAAAAAGGTATGGAAATAAAAAAAGAAAAGTATAAACTACAAGTGTTTGCAGATGACTTAGTATTTATTTTGGAAGACCCACAAGAAACAGGGCCTAAATTA
>JANHFT010006205.1:29991-41685 GCA_032467955.1 Pseudoxenodon macrops | reverse complement strand
CCAAAAAAAAATTCACAAAAAAGATGGTGGCCTCCACAGACCAGAACCGGTTCTATGACATCACCAGCTGCTTGCAACCTACTCTATAGAACCAGGTCCAACCGGTAGGATTTCACCCCTGGTGCCTTGCTTAAGATTGTCAGCCATAATGGGCAAGCTCCATTATGGTTACAAGTTAAGAACTACCTGTACTTATTATCAATGTATATTTTAAAGGAATAAAACAATTTCTCTCTTGCAGAAACTTAAAATATAATAAAAATGCTGCTTCGTTTTTAACACATGCTAAGCCCTTATATGTATGTTTTTTTTAATTGGACTGTAAAAAGATAAAGGAGACAAACATTGGACACTCAGCTTCAATTATTTAAGTAATAAAAAGTTTAATTCAATCATATGAAAGGACTGGACTCTTCACACTTACAATAAATAGCCAGCTGTAACAGTCCATCCTCGTACAAGCCCCTTCAGCCACTGCCTTGTGTGCCCTTGTTCAAGCAAAGCTGGCAGAACCACTTGAAGCAAAAGTAATTCTAAGGAAAGTTCACTTACAGGAGCATCACTGTGGGAATAAAAGAAGCTGACATATTTTAAACAAACTCACTGTTACTGATGCAAGTCTAATTGTACTGATGCAACTATATCATTAGCTGCATTTTTTTCTTAAACATTGTTAATTGTGGGCATTCCTTCTGAGGCAAAATTAAATTAAGTGTTGCATGTCTCCCTCATGACTAGCATGATTCATATTAGGATACAGATCATAACATGTAAAAAAAAATCCTCCAAATAACTGTTGGGGTCAAATATAATGTTAACTGTTCAGTGGAAAGCCTGGGTTTCTAGTTTTCCTTGTTTTCATTTTGGTTTCAATTAACCGCATTTAGGCTTATATATGCTTTAATGAGAAAGCCAAGATCAGAAATCATGATTTGAAGAGTTGCCTAAAACCCCATTTTGTAGTTGGAGAGATTATGAAAGAGGAAACAGATGATTCTGAGATCCATTCACATATTATTAAATCCACATTTTAACATCCAAACTAGATAAATATTAATGAGTTCACTGTTGTCAGTTTACAATTATATTACCAACAGTTCATTTTAAATAAACATACAATGTTAAAGTCAAACTTATGGAATGAAATAGTTTTTCTTACCTGTAGAGCATTACATTATATGGTAGAAAGTGAGGCAGCAGATATTTAATAATTCGTATAGGAAGCCAAAGCATGAGCAAGACAATTGAACCAAAGACAATCTGAAACAACAATAAAAAAGATTCTGTACTAACTTTTCTATTTTTAGCTTCAATTTAAAGCAAATTAAAAATGAGCATAATTCATTACCATATTTTCCCGTGACTTTAAAATTAAAAAAATGGTTGATAGATTTTAACAGAATCAAAATCCTATGCTAAATTGCAATTTATTCTTTTTAGAATTTTGAAGGACAAGTAGTATCCTTTGCAAACAATGTTTAGCAATGGACAGAAACTAATTAAGAGAAGGAAAAATACAAATACACAGCGAGTTTTCTCTAAGAATTTCAAAAACTATCAAAATCCAGATATTAATTTGGTTATTTATAAGTGGTCTGCTCATACACAAAGCCACATTTATGAACCAATAAGAGTTCAACTGTTAACTATTTTGACCTCGAAATCACATTCTCAGGTTCCCCTAATTAAAAAAAAATTAATGTGAGACTCATATAAAACACAAAAAATAAGAAGTCAACGGTATACATTGTTAAATAAACTTTCAGATGTGGATTATATCGAAAAAACTGAAATAATCTATGAAAGGTTTTGTCAGGTTCTATTAGCATAAGGCACATAAATGAACCAGACTGCTGTGACTTAGAACACTTATCCTTAGAATAATACAAAAAGACAGTAATAAACACATATTTATAAACCATTATTTATGGTTTGTTTCCTATAGATTCAATGTGACAAAAGTTAAGATATCACCAATGCCTATTAAAACCTGAGAGTAATTATAGTTTGTTAGTTGACATGCTGAATATAGAGGGAAAACATATTTAACTATAAAAAGAATCTGATTACACAGTTATTTGTTACAGTAAGAAAATTAGCACAACAAAGAAACTGGAAATGTAACTTTACCACTGACAAAATAAACCTCCTGAGATGTCTATAAATGGGCAAGTGAATCATTTCTTGAACTGGATTAAAATCTGGATCATTTAAATTCCTCAAAAACCAGAGGACACCAGGTCTCAGTACCTGAAAAGGAAAATTAACACGTCAATGTTTTGAAATTATTTTTCTAATAATTTAATATTCTAGAAACCTGTAAAGCTCCATATTAATTTTCAATATAATTATAGTACCCTCAATCTGTTGAAAACAAAGTGAGTCACTTTTGCTGCTAATCAAAGATACAATATTTTAGGAAAGGGTGTCAGATGATTCTGATGTAAAAAGCCTGCTAGTTGAATGTCATCGTCAGGAGTTGGGAAGCACTCAAACAGCTGAGACTGACTCCACTAGGAAACATCTGGAGCAGTTGGGTCACATGTTGTGTATCCCAATTTTGAGCAGACATACAGTCGCTGAATGAGTCACAAACTTCAGAAAGTTGAACAGAGTTACTTGGTGTACTTCTTCATAACAAGGCAATAGCCCCAAACAGTAGAAGGTAACCACTAGCTGGTAGCTCTTCAATGAGAACAATCTATCCAACCTAGATTCTCTGTACTCATGTCTTGTAGCCCATGTATCCTGGACTTCTGTTTCTCTGGTCTTGGGCCAACCGATAACCCTCCCAAGAATGGATCATGTTTGGATCATGATTTTATCATGCTACCCTTTTGCTGCTCTAACTTTGGACTTCTTTACAATCAACCTCTTGCATTTCTGTAAACTGCATATCCAACAGCATACATGCCTGTTTTGTGTGCCATTGCCTGTTGATTTGCTTGTAATGCAAAGTAAATTACTTTAAACTCAGCTCTATATGCATGGTTGGTCTGGAAGTCAAGTTTTCAAGAATTCCCAGTTTGCCTTTATCTTGGTTCAGGATTCTCAGAATTTCCCAGTTAAAACTATGGTTCAGTCTGTCCGTGTATTGTGATATAAAGGAGTTTTCATTGTAGGGTTTTCTGATTGTTAGTTGGTGTTCATGGATGCGCTCTGATAATTTAATCCTAATTCCCTCCAGCAACCAACATTCAGATAAGCACAGATTAACACCACATAAATAATCAATAATCAATCATTGATTACTTAATCGAATTAATAAAGTTCTTAATAACTTAATAAAAAAACCAAGGAGAAAACTACACTCCCACTAACACTGGCAGGGCAATGTATTATATATAAACAGGGAGTAAGCCCACACTCACTAGCACAAGCTGGGTAACAAAACATCTGCAAGCAAACAACCAAGCTCAGAGAGAACAAGGATGATTCAGTTAAATCTTCAGCTACATATATTCTTTTTTATTGTATTTATTTTAACAATGATGCTGCAGTTGTGGGGTTTACTGTATTTTGTTGATTGGCCAAAAATATTTTAAAAATCAATGCAAACAAAGCCTAGCAGAAGTTTCACAATTTGGAGAAATCTTACAAAAATGGAGCGGGAATCTGAGCAAAAGATTGTTTAAAATTTTATAATATTCACTGTGTAGTTTTTTACAATTATCATAGTGAGTGCTGACAATGAAAGCAAGCCAGCAAACTATTTCAAAGGTTCCAGGGTTTCATCAACAGTATTATGGCAAAGAAGATAATGGTAGACACTACAATCAAGGCTAGTGACACTCTACACTAAAACTAACCACCCAAGAGCTGGTTATCTGGTAATTATAATTTTACATAAATCTCTTGCAGTCTTAAAATTCTAAGCCCATCATGGTGAACCTATGGCATGCATGCCACAGGTGACACGCGGAGCCATATCTCAAGGCATGTGAGCCGTTGCTCTATCACCTCCAGCGCATACACGCGCTGGTCAACTGTTTTTTGGCCTTCCAGAGGGTGGGGGAGGTCGTTTTCGCCCTCCCCAGGTTTCAGGAAAGCCTGTGGATGGCAAAAAACTGGATCCAATGGTCCTACCATTCAGAAACGAATTTCCAGTAGGCCCGTTGGGCCATTGTTTGCCCTCCCCAGGCTTCCTGAAGCACCAGGCACTCTTTTGGCACCCAAGCAAAAAAAGGTTCGTCATCACTGTTCTAAGCTATGGAAATAGCAGTAACCAATGGAATGTTTATCAAATGTCACTGACTCAAAGCTTTTGCATTTCTTGCCAATTCCAAATTAAAGATGTACGTGATTTGCTTCACTTTTCATTTACATTGAATTGGACGGGAAAAGAACCACTAATAACAAAGTAGTACTTTTTCTCTCGTGTCCTCTAGAGTTTTCAACGTGCCCCCCCCCCCGGCAGCTTTAAAATGATTGGCAATTGATTATACAGGGAATTTCCCCATTTAATACGATTAACTTGAACAACATTCAGAATTTGATCTTCATATATTTAAAAGTAACCTTAAAATTATTCTTTTAGGGTAATATGATGTTGGAAATATATATTATTTTCAGCTGCAGTACCAAATTCCAATTTAAATTAGGATAGTGCTCGAGTTAAGACATTTGAAAATTTTTATACATGCAGGTGTTATGAGTATTTTACACTGTGTTGTGATAGTTTTAATGTCTAATGTAGCCCATGAAAACATATGTGCATATGAAATAATAATACAACTACTACTGCATCTCGCTCTGAAGCTTTGTATAAAGGCCCATGACTTACATATTTAAAAAAAATATAGAGTTGAAATTTAAATAAATAGAAATCTGATACATATACAGAATCTGCTAGTTCCACTGAACCACTAATCCTACTTAGTTTAGAGCTATAAGAGCTGCTTCCCTTCCATCTGGCAATTTAAAAATTTGCCTCTGAGCTTCCCCCCCCCCCCCATCACCTCTCCTTTTCTTTTGTGCACTTTCTTTTCAAAGTGTAAAACTGTGGGCTGGGATTTTCTTGCTTTACTCGTCTTACATAAACTGACTTGGGGAAATGTTCAATTGAACATGCTACTAATGGTTTACACAATTAAACCTGCATAGTATTTAGCCTGATTATTCCTGATCCCAATATATTCTGGCATGAAAGGCTTACTCAGATTGTTTGTTGATGAAATAATACAGTTGTCCTCTATATATTAATTTTTTTTAAAAAATAGATTAATTTGAACATCCAATAGATTTTTGCAAAGACACAAATGAAGAAAACTTATCATTTAACACCCAGGTTTTCAATATATTTTCAATACTTACTTCTCTCAGGAGGAGGATGAAGGATGCAAAATAGAAGACATATACCATTCCGACTAGCCAATGTAGGAACATTGTAGTGCCAGGGGCAGACTGAAAGCTTAATTCTCTATCCTTCAAAGTAGCATCAAACATTTCCTATGTAAAAGATAGCAATGATATTTTTGTGCCTTTCAATCTGGGAATGACTCAGAGCTTTACAATGACTAAAAATGCAAACCTTTCACATGTTCTCATAATAAGAAAACACCTATAGAATCTCCATTATGACACTGGATGACCTATCAATTATTTTTCATAGAAAATTGCAGAACTTCATTGTATGTGAAAAATAAATCTATAGTGGTGAAAGAAGTAATGATTAAATGGGCAAGAAACTTTAGATATAATATTGAATTAGAGAAGTGGGAAAAAATGTGGGAAATAAATACAAAATTGACTATGTCGGCAGCATTCAAGGAAAACCAGTTGAAGATGTTTTACAGATGGCACCTCTCTCCTGCCAGATTGGCAAAGAGGTACCCAAATACCTCATCAATGTGTTGGAAATGCAAAAAATCACAAGGAACATACTATCATGTATGGTGGACATGTCCAAAGGTTAAAAAATTTGGATTAAAATCAGGAAATGGTTAGAAGAGATACTTGGTCAGCTTATAGATATGAAACCGGATATATTTTTACTGGGAATAGTAAATAGAAAATACATTAAGGAGACAACAATATTTATTATTACACATAATCACAGCTGCAAGAATAGTATACGCCCAGAAATGGAAAAACGATAAAATACCATCTGAAGAAGAACTGATAAGGAAAATACTCGATTCTGCCAAGATGGATAAATTAACAAAGGAGATAAAAGAAATGGAAGAGACAAAATATTATATAGTTTAGGACAAATTTTATAACTGGCTAGAGACTAGAAATAGAGAATAAGGATGACACATATGAAATAAGAGATAAAATATATTGTAATGTATGTATTGTAACATATGTAAAATATTATTACATTATAAGGAATTCATGTTAAGAAATATAGATAGTAATGATGGTCAATAAATATAAATAAAATTAGGGAAATTTAAAAGGGGGAAATGTAAACAATAGTGTATTACTGGGATGAAACTGCTGTAAAAGTGAATAGATGTTTTGTGTGTTGATGTATGTTGATGTACGTAATGTTTTGTGGTTTAAAAAAAGAAAAAATTATTATATAAAAAAAGAAAAATAAATCTATAGTAATAAACAATCTTCATTAACAGCTAGACAAAACCTAAAAATTAAATTCCAATTAAAAAATATAATGTCTTCAATTTTCCAATTCCAATTTATAAATACAGGTAGTCCTTGACTTATTACAACAATTGAGCCCAAACTTTATGTTATTGAGACATTTGTTAAGTGAGTTTTGCTACACTGGGACACTGCAACCGTCATAAATATGATCCAGTTGCCAAGCATCTGAATTTTGATCATGTGACCATGGGAATGCTGCAATGGTTTTAAGCGTGAAAAATAGTCATGAGTCACTTTTTTCAGTGCTGTTGTAACTTTGAATGGTCACTAAACAAACTGTTGTAAGTTGAGGACCACTTATATAACTTAGCTCAAGCAAAATTGTCACCACAAAATCAAATAAAGCAATGGTTTTCCCCAAAATGCTAGTCTTACCAGTGAACAAATGTCCAGCCACCAGCCACAGATAAGAGGAAAAACACCTATTTCTACCACCACTAATAAGGACACCTGCAAAATAAAAAAGGCAGATAATTGTTTGCATATTTACAAGTACTGAATATTGACTAAATTCATATTTATTTTATAACTTTCTCCCTACAGATTCAATTTTATTAAATATCTGATTTTTAAGACTGTCTTACCTTGACAACTATGTAGCACACACCAAGCAAGCGACGTGATCTCTGAAACTTTACAAGCGCTGCCACACCCTATATAATATGGTCAAAGAAATAGGTATATTTCATAGTGTAATATTACTTTATGGATGAAAGTGTTAATTCACAGGAAATCATTTCAGTCAACAGGACATTCTGAACCCCACACAAATAGAGTAGGTAATCCACTGGGCTTCCAATACTCCACTACAGAGGGTGCCTGATGCTAATAATCTAAGAATGGAATACAATTAATTGGTCTTTTCTACCTAAAATAGATAAAGCAAAATCTGCTAGTAGAGTGACCAACCAATGTTCAAATGTTGAGATTTATACAAATATTTAAAAGGATACATGACTGACAATTAATGAGACTGCCAGCAACACATAGCCAACGATAGTTGTGATTAGGCCTTCAAAGTGAGAAGCTTGAACCTAAAAACATAAACACACAACATGTATACATCAAAAAGACTACTTTTGTAAGAAGATCTATAAAACATTGCACATACTATGGTACATTATAAATCAATCATCAGATTTTCTATTACAGGTGTATTTCATTCCTAAATAGATTTTAATTTTAACATAAATTTTAACACTAAAGATGCTGATATTATTATTTTAGCTGACTGAACAGTACACAACTGCTTAATTATGACAGGTTAATTAAACAGTTACAAACAGAAACTAGATTTATATCCTGCACTTTTTGTAGAGAAACTCAAGTAGGTACACAATGTTCCCTTCCTATTTTCTTTCCACAACAAACCTGTGAGTTGGGTTGGACTGAAAGAGAGTGACTGCCCCAAAATCATTTCACTGAACACCTACAGGAGAGGGTAAACTGGATTGAAAATCCCAATCAATATTCATTTGATTCACCACCAATAATCATAATCATCCTCCCATCCAAAGTAGCTCAGTGAAACATTTTTATCAGGTAGAAATGTCCTTCCTCTGGTCATACCGTAGCTTGTGGCTACCACTTAACATTCCCTTTCCCAAAATTCCTGGAATGTGCAAGGTAATATGGATTTAAGAGGATTATTTGCTTTTCAAAAAAGAATAACTTCTTTCCTTATCTTGTGTGCTTCTGCTGAACACGGGGACAGAAAATTCTGTCTAAAAATACCTATTATGAGAAAAACTGGGTGCCCTCTCATCTATATTACAATTTTTGCAGAAAGGAAAGCTAAAGGAATCACAAATACATTCCTTCCCTATGTTTTTGTGGAAATTGTGCTGGATTTTTTATAAAAACCCAACACACCAGATAAAAATCACCCTTCCTTTACTCCAGGAAACATGGAAAACCAGTAAGAAAGACAGATGATTCAGTTCATAAGTAAAAATTCTGTGGGATTAACAGAATCACTTACATATTCTTCAAAGCCAAGCCCAACTATAGAGAAGTGTCCGATGTGATAAGGGCAAAATGCTAGAAGAGAAAGAAATTGGTGATAGATGGCTCTTTTTGATAAATATACATCTTAAAAGTAACCATTAGATAATAAATAGATGTAAATAACTGGGTTTATAAATTTGCTATATAAACATGGCCCATGTTATGCCAAATAACAATTTAGTGCAAATGAAATGAAACGATTTAGTGCAAAAACCTTTTAAGCCTGTGTCTTGTTTTGTTATATGGATTAAACAATTCTGGTCATGATTAGCTATAATTGGTTAAAAACAAGTCAACTTCAGAGTTAAGCTGACCATAATTACAATTAACCATAGTTCTCAATTCAGAAACTTGATAAATTAGAAGCAGAGATGAAAGCTATTAGCCTCTTCTAAACAACAAGAACCATGAGCCCAAGTCTCTTGTGTGGACCAATTATATTTGGATGAAAATATAATTATTTAATAAAACATTTGATTAATACTGTCTGTATTTTATAGATTTTGTTTTTAAAAATGGCCACAAAATGATTAGTTTTCATACCAAAACTATTTTTCTATGGTTTCAGTTTGCGTGGATTATAATTGGCATGTATTAGAATAAAAATCAGATGCAACAAGTAATGGTATGAGCACATTCATGGATAAAAAAACCATTTGATGCTATATGTAAAATTATAATTCTGCAGTCACTAAATTGCATGCAGGCCTACTATGGAGTCAATTTCTTTTGAGAAACATAAAAAAACTATTTCTTTTCCTAACAAAAACACATAATTAGTAATTAAAATTCATGTAGATCTAGCATAATTTGTACCATATGAAAAATTATTCTGAAATAATTTAAAATGCAGTAACTTACCAAAGACAAGTATGAATAGTGTGTTTAATGATACCACCCAAAACACATGTTCCTGAAGAGGTAGGGAAAAATGAAAAGTAACCATACAAAACTAACTGATAAACAATATTGTATTCTTGTCATTCTGCTACTAATTTCTTTTCTATTTTTTCTACTATGCAATGTAGGGCTTTCTGCAATAAATTTTTTATCTATAGGCTGCACATTTACATCATCATGAGAAAGGTTAATTCATTGTATTTGTTCGATTTGTTTGGCTGCCCATCTCAAATAAGTGACTGAATGGCAAACTATCATAAAATTAATTAAAAGAGTTACAATCACCATATAAAAAGAAAAAGTAAAAACATACAGCAATTGAGAATTATTATAATCCATATATGTTTAGCATCGCTAGGAAATGGACCTTTTCAGACACTTGGGACACCAAACCTGGGCCTATAAGCAGGTCTTCAAGGCCTCCCGAAAAGCTGACAGAGATGGGGCCCTCCTAATAGCAGGAGGGAGAATGTTCCAGAGGCAAAGACGACATACCAAGGAAGACAAATATTCCTTGGCTGACATGACTCAAGAGTATGCCCATCCTGCTGAAGTAGATTGGACTGGTAGAAACAAATGGGAGAAGATGGTCTCTCGGGTAACTTGGTCCCAAGCCATGAAGGGCTTTATAGGTGAAGTGCACCCAGAAACACACTAGAAATCAATGCTGTTCATGAAGTAATGTGTATTATATATACACCAAGTAATTACTACATGTGCAGTAAATATGTCACACAAACTATTAAGGTTGTTTTTTTTTGTAAAAATGTGTCATTTCTAAAAAGTATGTGGTATATTTAGCTGACAAATTCAAAGATTTAACATATTTGGATTCTACTTGCTCTATCAGAATGGCAGTAATAACAATAACCATTACAATTCACTTACCAAAAAAACTAGGGATCCATCAAGTCCAAGCATCTATAAACAATAAATAATTTTGAACATTAACTAGCATAGCCTATACTATAGCATTCTAGAGGCTGCTAAGTTTTAAAAAACTGCTATTTCCGAACCTATTCTCAACTTATTGGAAAGGTGCAAAAGTTAAAGTGGGTTAAAAGTGACATACCAGGTGTGCTCAACCATTAATTATGGTTTATAAATCAAAATGGCTGAGTTCACATATTATGCTAATGGATCGATCACTGTGAATTAGTACAATATGTGCATATTGTATTATATTGTATAATATATTGTATAATATATTGTATAATATATTACTGGTCTCTGACCATAATAAAAGTTTGTTTTGATGAATTAATATTTTTACAAAGTATCATAGAAATGCATATCTTCTATTGCTATTTTCAACTGGAAAAGCAGCTTCAAGAATTAGGAAAAAGGATTCTTTATAGTGTTATATTTTACAATTTTCATATTCTAAATTGTTTCAGGACTTTTTACAAAGTATATTTTCTCTTTTAAATATGCCCTTTTTACCAACACAATTCTCTGTCTTCCCCAAACTGCTATTTTTTTCTACTAAAGGGGTGGAGGAACTCTTTATTATTATAGGTTATTTTGTATCTATTGTAATATATGATCAATATAATTTGGAAGCTGAAGCTGATAAAAAGGATGCAGCATAGAAAACCATCCTCAATGCCAATCAGATTAAACTTTTCAAGCTGTTCCATGACTATAGGGAAATAGTATTTCTGAACATATAGGCGATACTCACTCTCTCCCATGTAAGTTCTTCTGCTGCTCGATCCCATTCCAATGCATTCCAATTCATGTCATCTACACAAAGTATCAAAATATTGTTAAAGGGGAATAAATGATATATTTGCTATATTCTTCAAGGAGAACACTTCATATTTGTTCCAGGCTTGGACAGTTGTAGTGTGATGGTTGGGTAACATATTGTGATGTTATCCAGGATATGTTTGAGCTTTTGGAAACAGAGGAATTGGAAAGGATTGTCTGTTCTATAAATACTGCTACTGTTACTATTAGTCTTCTCATCGTTCCTATCACCATCTCCTCCCACTTATGACTGTAGTACTGTAACTTGTTGCTTGTATCCTACGACTTTTATTGATATTGTTTCCTGATTGCTTATTTGTACACTATGACTATTATTGTGTGTTGTGTTTTATGATTCTTGACAAATGTACCTTGTCCTTTTATGTACACTGAGAGCACATGCACCAAAGACAAATTCCTTGTGTG
>JANHFT010006205.1:19233-29891 GCA_032467955.1 Pseudoxenodon macrops | reverse complement strand
AAAGAATTCTATTCTATTCTATTCTATTCTATTCTATTCTATTCTATTCTATTCTATTCTATTCTATTCTACTCCTCTACTCTACATGTGATCTGGACCCTTACTTCTAGCTCACCTAGGCAGGAAGGTGTGTGTGAATGACTAGATACAAAAGATTGAACTTTCTCTTCTTGGACAGAGGATATGGCACTAGCATTGATAATGTTACCCAGTTTGGATTAATGAAACATTTGACACCAACGTCCGAGAGGAGCAAGGATCCCTCATTTTAACCCTGAGCTACAAATATTCTCCTTTATTTACCTGCCTTGGAAGAACACTCTGTCTTGAAGAAGCGATCCCTCTTTCCAATCCTATTGGAGAATTATCATCCTATTTCCAAATACTTCCCTTTGGGAAGAAAGCTGCTGAAAATGTACTGTTTCAGCTGCAGAGGATTGTTGATAACATGGGTTATCTGGAGCCATTTTGACTGGATTCAAGCCTGAGTACCGAACAGAAGCAGCACTCTTGGGACCCAGTGGGATCTAGGGGTTGGGAGCTTCCCCCTCTTGTTTCTATTAGACTACGTCACATCCTTCAGTATCACCATGATACATTATTGAACCACCTATAAGATCAGTCTGCTGGTGGTTCTACTCAGTGCTTATCGATGGGTAGCAATTGAGCAGGATAGTTTCCACCCCTGACTGGGCCAGGACTTGGTGTCTGAAAAACGTGAGGATCCGCATGGATAGAAACAAACTTAAGATTTAACCTCAAAAAGACAAAGTTACTGTTTATCCAGAAACCTCCTGATCTGTGAACATTCCGGTATTAGTTCTGGACAGAGTTGCTCTACTAATAAAGAAAGTGATCCACATTTCCGCTAAAGGAGGTAGAAACTCTGATTGGAAGCTTTGACCAGGATGCTCAGTCTACAGTGATTCATATCATCATCACTTGTACAAATTACTGCATTATGGTTTATAAATGAATATAAATTCACAAGCTACAGTTGGAACATAAGATTGCCAAGCTACTAGTAGGTGACAGATGCTCTATAAATATACCAGTTCTTCAATTGCTGCATTGGTTATCAACAGCATCCAAGTCCAATTTAAAAGCACTACCGGTATTTTTGATGTTGCCAATCTTATACGGCTTGATGCCAAAAGCTATTATCTCCAGATATAATCTGCCTGGTCCATGCCTGCATGCAGAGAGTGTATGATTAGGGACCTGTCCCTATGTAAATTCAAATGCAAACTGTCAGGAGACAGTTCTGACCTTGGCAAAGAAATATCTGTAACAAATAAATAAATGCAGGATAACAAGCTGTACAATTAAATAGTCTACAAATATTTTGGTAACTATAAAGGTGATCTTTTCAATGCTTAGGCAGATATGGTCAGCTGTTTACCAGAATTCAATAGAATAATTATTATAATTTACTCAATTATCAGAGAAGTCTGAAACTTCATTATATTTGCTGTATTGTTATCATAATACACTGTGCAAAAATGCACAAAGTGATGCTTTTAAAGTATGATAATTGCGTTTACTAATATTAAACGTTTTGAAGGAAAACCAAAGCATAGTTAAGTAATCTTTAAAATTATTATTTTTCCTAGAAAGTAACCCTTGAAATAAGTGGGTCACAATATATAATTGTTAAAATAGGTATACCTTGTCCTCCATTGTTTGCATCTGCTGCATCTTCAACTACAACATCTTCTTCATCTTCATTGTCTTCTTCTTCTTCATCTGGCTGTTCTTCCAAAATTTCTGGGTTTTCACCTACAACTACATTCTCAGCAGGCTGGTCCACAGGCTGATCAAGTACAGCATTTTCAGCACCAGCATTTCCTACACCCTGAGCCTGAATGCAGAAAAATCAAAAAAAAATTCAGTTGAACTAAGATGATGTGCTGTACTTTTATCAATGAAAATTGTTCAAATATTTTAAAGAGCAAATGTAGAAACAAACTTCTTTTTAACAAGATCTTGCTGCTATAGAACAGGGGTGTCAAACTCGATTTCATTGAGGGCTGCATTAGGGTTATGGGGTTAGGGTGGTTATGGGCGTGGCCAGGGTGGGTGTGGCCAGCACATCACTTGTGTCGGGAGTGCCTGTGGTGACCCAAGCGCTGTGATGGCCTCATGCAACCCTCTGCCAACTGTGTGACTTTGCACTAGTCATTCTCTCTCAGCCCAGAATGTCAGGTTCAGGCAATAAAGCAATTGCTGCTGCAGCCAATGGATCAATACTCAGCTGACCTGAAAAAAAAGAGATCCTGTACTGGCAGGAAAACACTAAGATGAAAAACAAATGTTGCTATAGGGAGATTCTTAACACTTCAGCACAGAGCTATTCTACAGCTCCATCTATAGTATGAAAAGTAGATCCTTGACTGTACGTGGCCTCTGATGTCCCCCTGCTTTCTGTTTTGCATACATTGGTGTCATATTTCATGCAACCTACCAATCAGCTGAGTGTAGGCTGCAGGAAAGAGATCCCTATAGCCCACTAATTGTACTAGAAAGAGGGTGTAACTCCAAAACTCCCTTCTATATTATGAGTAAGAATTTATATGAATATACAGTATATCAAAGTATACAGTATATGACAAGTTTTCCTAGAAAATAATGCACTAAAATGAGACCTAAAGGAGAAAATAACTGTAATCTGATAAAGGCTGAGTAACCAAGCTTCAGATGTAGAAATTATTCTGGACTATATAGTACAAGTGTTTTCATATATCACCAATCTTTGTTTGAAATCTTCAAAAGTTTATAAGACTGAAAGCCTCTTCCTTGATTTCACGACATTAGAATACATTGGGAGGGGAGTCTTAATTTCATATGCACAATATTTTAAAAGTGTGGAAAACCAAAATCTGTCATTCTTGGCAACTTCAATTTGTACAATTTTCAGCAATGGTCATGCTGCAAAAAAGAATTCTGGGAATTGGAAGTCCATACATTTGCAAGCTATTAAGATTCTAATCTGTGAAAATTGAAACAAGCCATCTGTAATCTATGATAAATGAAATAAGCCAACTTCGTAAACTATGACTTGGCTGGTTTTCTATTGTGAGAGCTGAGAACTAACTGTTTTCGAAATAGAACAAATATATTTGAAATGACAGACATAACTAGGGTGAAATATAGATACTAATAGGTTGCATCTTTGGTTGACTAGTAAATTACTGTAAATGAAATCAGTTAAGATGCTGAGATTGTTAATCAGAAAGGTCAGCATTTCGAATCCCTAGTGCCATGTAATGGAGTGAGCTCCTGTTACTTGTCCCAGCTTCTTCCAACCTAGCAGTTCGAAAACACGTAAAAATGCAAGTAGAAAAATAGGGACCACCTTTGGTGGGAAAGTAACAGTGTTCTGTATGCCTTTGGCATTTAGTCATGCCAGCCACATGAACATGGAGACATCTTCGTACAGCACTGGCTCTTTGGCTTTGAAATGGAGATGAGCACCGCCCCCTAGAGGAAAGAACAACTAGCACATATGTGCAAGGGGAACCTTTACCTTATTTTAAATTACAGTGGGCCTTTTCCAGAGCCTATTTCAAAACTCTCCTCTTAGCAGTTCTAGAAATATGTTCAATTATGTCTACATGCATCAAGGGAATCTGAGCTCTTAAGACCATTTAAGTATCTGTTAATACTTTAGTATTTGTTGATACTCTACTGTTGAGTATCTTTATGTATCTGTTGATACTTGTTGATACTCTAGTTAGTATCAACAGAAGTTGGTGGGATGGGAAAGGCAAAGTGCCATGATAATAATGGATTTTATAAGTTCTCTGCCAGGGCAGAATTTTACTAACTCTTCTCATCCTGCAGAGGTAAGGAACCTCTTAAAATAGTTACCCATTATTTATAGAAAGATTTATGGAAACCAATGAATTTCTGAGATGGACTGGAGATTTTCCATAGCTATCAAAGGTAATTGGTAGAGGCTTTAGTCATGCTGCCAGAGTAACAACACAAGCCATTGACATATTTTCTTCTACGTGCCTTTTCCAACCTATTAGAGACCATAAGGCATTGTAATATGCAGCAAAACAGCAGATGATAAAACATGCTGAACAATGGCTGGAAAATATATGGTTGAGAAAAATTAATGTGCATGAGAGCATCTAATTATATATGAGAACAGTACAGCAGTGTATTTTGCTTCCCAATAAAGGAAAATATGTTTTGCTTTTTTTGTTGCATCTTCAAATACCCATATAGTAAAACTATTTTGTACTGGGGCAGATAACATTTATTCAGAAAATGCCTAAGCCTGCTATGATAGTTTCATGAATGAAACAACTTGGATGCCAAATTTCAAACCAATTCAAGTGGGACATTCAATTCTGAGGGATCAGGAATTGTAGGTTAAGGATGTGGACAAGAGGCTTAAAACTTTCTGACTGATTATTTACCCTCAATCTGTGGGTATTTTAACTGCTGGTCGAATGGCCCAGATGGTAGGTCCAAACTACAATAAATGTCATTCAATAACTATATGAAGACAGTAGGCATCATCATCAGATTTCATTAGAGTGTCAATGACACCAGCTTTTCATCTGCTATACCAGAATCAGAAAAAGCCATGAATATTTAAGTCAGTCTTCTAATAATAAGATTGACGAAACATTGATAGCTGAAGAAATATGGTTGATCACTTCAGGCATGAATTAGAAGCCTCAACACTTGATGTCATAATGTACTCTGTAAATCATGTAAAAGCTATGGATAATATACCATGTAGCTCTATGGTACACCTAGTAAAAAACTAAGGTTAATCTATAAAAGTAAGTCTAATTTAGTTGCCAACATTGCAAAGATTGAACACCACTGCATGCTCTTGTATAATGATGCATATGCCAAAGCAAATTAAAATTATTTTAAAATATTTATGAAATCTCACAAAAACTAGTGATCCCAGGAAAAGTGAGCCATTAAAAAAAATACTGTTTTTATTTTAGGAGTAATGGATACCATCTGGAAGTGTTCCTGGTAACATGGCACTAAACAACCAGTTCTTCATTTAGCTCCATGGATTAATCTGCATAGGTCATTATAGTCAAAATATATTTTAATCCTGTAGAGTACTGTGAATTATTACATGATAAAAGGTATGTAAATATTTTAAATTTGCTTTAAAAGTAAATGTGCATGTATTCATAAACTCTGTTATTTCAAAATAATGTAAAACAAGTCTGAAGTTGTTTTCCCAACAGCGGAAGTAGGTAGTTCATAAAGCTGCTTACTAAAAGTTATTCTTATCATGCTAAACCATGATTTAGTAATATGGTTACTTAGCCTTTCTATGACATTTAATAAGCATAAGGAATAAAGCATCAATGTTCAATGTCGTTATAAACATACCACTCTTTGAATTAAACTCAAGTCGTAAAACTTGTGCTAGGGAAAAAAAATGTTTTATGCAACAAATTATATGAATGGATCCAATATGTTTTATAAACATTTCCAGCTGTTTAAAGATAGGAAAAAGATAGAGAAAAGGCTTACACATATAAAAAAATTCAAACTGAAAGTTACTGCATGTAAAGTAAACAGCATGTTACCTCATTCTGTTGCCCAACACCATTAATGGCTTGCTGCTGATTCTGTTCTAGCCACTGTGGTGCACCTCCATGGACAATTTGTTCACGTAACCATACAAGGCTGATAAATGCACAAAGTGTGCATGTCACAACAAAACAACCTTGCAAACAGTCTGCCAATAAATTCTCTCTGTTGAAGAGATATCCAACACATTATACAACATTTACATAACAGTTAGTGGAAAGTACTGCTGTTGATTACCTCTACTATCAAGCACCCATAAGGCAAAAAAACATACTTTGGTAGCTTGTAGCTATTTCAGCTTCAATCTATTCTATCCATTTCCTTACAAATTAATCTGCCATTGCTTAAAAGTAATTATAAGCAAGTTTCCCTTCAGAATTTTATTCTGTTTTATATTAATAACCATGGTAATTATGGTTATATCATACCAATTAAAATAAGAACTCTTTAGCCATTAATTTTCTAGAAATATTTAATATGTATTTATTCATTATTAAATTTGTCGCCCATCTCACTGTGGGGCAACTCGGGACTGCTTACAGCAGTAGAATGTAAAATTATAAAATATTATAATATTAATATTAATATCATAATTCATATTTATACTTCTTAGTGGTTTTTGTATCTGACAGTGCATGCATCGTATAAAATTGGAATTAAGAGCACAAATCATTGCAGGTACTTTCCCCATAATACTGGACTCAAGCATTATTAAATAATATTTCCTTTTATAAACATTTTAGACTAAACTGAAGTGATTTTTAACATCCAGCTTAATGTTTAAAGTCTGACTCTTACTTTATTTACAATGTTAAAAAATGATCTGATATTCTGCCGCAAGATTATTAATGTGGCTTATTAATATTAAATATATATTAAAGTATGGTTAAAATTAGATTGATATTCAATATTAATTCACTGAGTCTTATGTGTGTGGGAGCTATATGATGATAGAACTGAAGAATTCTGCTGCATTTGCAAGTAAAGAAGCCCAATATGCTTTTCTCAAACCAAAGAAGTACTGTATTCATATACTTTTCTATTAATAATACAAAGCTAATAGTGAAACATCATAGTATAAGTTGCATTTAATGTGTAGCAACAATTTTATACTAAATTACACAACAGGGATACTAACATATACAAATGAGGTAATAGTCCATAAAAGAGAAGAGTGACCTGTAATTTAAAAGCAGAGATAAGGGGGGAAAATTTGTTCATACTTACGTTGATAACATATCTAATGGCAGCGTCAGTAGTGAGCTCACAGAGCCAGTAAACAAGCACTTGTAGATACGGCCTAAAGAGCAGAGAAAGTAAATAAATTTCCTGGTGAATATCTTGAATGTTATCAAGATATAACTGATAAAAGTATATTTGGCAGCTTCTTCAGGGTTATCTTAACCAATACTAACAATGGCAAATCTCATAGCATATCTGAGGAAATGAACCAATTGAAGCTAAAAAGAGCAAGACATATGTTTCCCCACACAGCAATCTTTACCCTTTAAATTGGGATTGAATTATATTTATGTCCTGTTCCAAAACTGAACACTTAAGATACTTAAGGAAATCTGAATCATGTCAGACTATCCACCTAGTAACTTCATCCCTTTAGGTTTGTTTTTTATTACCCTATTAACAATAAAAAATTGTCCCTGAAGTTTCTGGGACAACACATAGTATACAAAAATTAAACATTCATATAACTGGTTTACAGGAGATTAAGCTGCTCTATATAAAGATATAAAAATCAAAATATAAAAACTAAGATTTGTATTACAATGTGCTGCTTTCTCATAGTTTGGTCTAGTGGTTAAAGCACCCAGTTAGAAACCAGAAATCCTGAGTTCTAATCGAGCCTTAGGCATGAAAACCGGCTAGGTAACTTTGAGACAGTCATTGTCTTTCAGCCCATCTCATCTTACAGGGTTGTGGGGAAAATAGGAGGAGGAAGAAGTATTAGATATGCCACCTTGTTATTTTTAAAAATAATAAACATGGGATAAAAAAAACCTAAAATATAGATAAAATAAAAAGTCTTTTCTACCACTATTTATAATTTTAGTATGACTACCAAAAAACCAGAATAAACTTAATATTCTGGAATGCTTAACAAATTTAAGTGTGGTCCTGTTCTTTATGGAAGCACTAGTAATGCTTGAGGCTATATAGATTAATCTTTGAAGAATTGTGCATGCAACTCTACCAACTGCCTTTTCTGTAATGTATGGTCTGATTTTGCTGATAAGTTCAGTTCCTGAGAGACAACTGAAAATATGTTTATCCTACTGCCTTTTACTGTCTATGTATATTGTATTACATACTTACATGCTGTAAGAGGTACAACTCCTAACCATGCAAAGGCCACAAGAGTATAGTGAAACCAGTATCGTATTGCTGTGCCAATACTTGTAACCAATCCTGCAAATATATCTTGGATTGGCAGCCGAGAAGGCATATCTGGAGAATAAACTTTAAGAAAAGGAGGAAACCATGAAACTTTTATTGTTTTAATAGAACTAACACATAACAGAACTGCTCTTAATAATGTATATGACAAAAATAAAGAATGACTAAAATTAATGGGGAGAAAATCACATCAGAAAGTTCTTTATATCAAGTTGGACCATTAAGTAAATTACAGAATTAAGTATTTTTATTACTATATTTTTATATAGGAAAAAAAAAAGAAAAAATGCACGCAAAGAAATGGAGAAAGAGGGAAGCAAAAAAGAAAATTAAAGCATCAACTGACTAAATGGAATTTATCAGCATTATAGAATTAGGTTAACATTTCCAATCTTTCATTAGTTTTTAATAAGTGAATATACGGCATCATTTTAAAAATTATAAATGACTGTTAAACACCAAGTAATATATGATATCAAATATCAAAAACAAGTTAGTACAGTATAAAACAGTGATGGCTAATCTTTTTGCCATCGCGTGGCAAAAGCAGGGGGGGAGCACAGGAGGTTGCACGCACGCGTGCCCGCACCCATAGTGCAATGAGCTCCCCTGTGCATGTGTGTGCTGCACCCCTGCTCCTCCCCTGCACATGTATGCGGGTCTCACTGAAGCCTCAGATCTTCCAGTTGGCACGTTGTGCCGTTTTTTATTCTCCCCAGGCTTCAGGAATCTTTTATACCCGTGATGGTGAACCAATGGCACGCATGCCACAGGTGGCGTGCATAGCCATATCTGAGGGCACGCAAGGCGTTGTCCTCTGTCAGCTCCAGCTCCAACGCTCATGCACATGCTGGCCAGCTGATTGTTGGCCTTTGGCAGGGTGAGGCAGTTTTCACCCTCCCTAGGCTTCAAGATGCTTTCATTCCCGAGCCTCCGGTTGGCCCGTTGAACTGTTTTTTGCTTTCCTGAAGCCTGGGGAGGATGAAAACGGCCTCCCCCTTGCCCTCCGTAAGGCTGACAATCAGCTGGCCAGCACGCACATGCATGCTGGAGCAGACAGAGGGCAATGCCTCACGTGTCCTCAGATATGACTAAGGGTGCCACCTGTGGCATGTGTGGCATAGGTTCGCCATCATGGGTATAAAACATGTAACATTAAGAATAACAGTAGTTCCTATTCAAACAAAGAATTTATGTTAAAAGAAATCCATGTTTTGGATGTAACTCCAACTAAATCTGTAGGTCTATAATACAAAATCAGTTTCCAACATAATTTAAATTCTATGTCAGGTTTACTTTTGAAACACAAAGTTGTTTTGAACATGGAACAGCACAGGGATGGGTTGTAATTTACCTTGCCGGCGGTTCACTGCCTCCTGCGCTGTGTGAGTACGCCTCACGTGCATGCGCGTGCACCCTGTGCGCACATGCATGCGCAGTAAAAAAAAAGCCCCGAAAAATTCCAAAAAAAAAGGGACAAAACCAAGATGGCGATGCATGCACAGTGCTGGGAACTCGGTTTCTGCGCATACGCAGAAGAAGAAAAAAAATATATGTTTCCTCCCCCCCAAAAAAAACAATCCCAAAAAAAGATGTCGGCGCCCACGGAGCAACAGAACCGGCTCCGTGACGTCACCAGCGGCCTACTACCTACTTGGTAGAACCGGTCCGAACTGGTAGAAACCCACCTCTGATCTAGATCTATCACCAATATCCTTATTACAAACAAATTGATTATTTTCTAGTTTTTTTAAAACAATATATAATTGTTTTCCCCCAAAACATCAAACATCTCCTTCCTTCGCCCCTATCCATTTAAGCATGGATTCACTTCTGTTTGGTGGGATACTGACTTGAATAAAGAATTCGTATTGATATTTTTGAAAAATTGAAGTGCCACACATGCACAAACTATGCCATACATTTTGCGTACTTTAACCAAATAATAATCATGCATTTTCTTCATCACGATCAGAGGGTCTGGCAACCAATTACCTTCCAGCTAAATGGAAATAACAGTGTATAACAGCATGCCCAGCAATTACTGTGCCATTTAAATTGGGAGCCAGGCTATTGCAAAAGTTGTTGCCTTTGCTATTTGACTGTTCCATGTTTCCCAGGCATTCATTTTGCTGTCAATGTAAAAAAATAATTTAAAATCATTCTGTGGAGAATGTAGCCATTCTTGTAACAACAGCTAGAGGAAATTCTTATATTGCAGAGTTCTTGCATCTATCTTGGCAATGAAGGACTGAAGTTTACGTTGAGTGTCTGGTTCATTATACAACAAACCCACCTGTACAGTTTTTGAGTTGTTGGACATCAACAGTTAAATCCCAGGGGGAGATATCCTGAAATAATTACTGATGGAACTTTTTCAGGTCAGGAAAAGTTGACATACCAAGTGAGATGTGTAAGGGAAGAAAATAATAATAGCTGCAGTCTTCAGTGCCTTGCAATAATCAGAAGAAGACTTTCTTTCAGAAGAGGGAAGAAAACTTAGCTAAAATAAAAAGGCTAGGTTTTTATTGATTGTCTATGAGCAGGGGGTCTGCAACCTTAAAACACTCAAAGAGCCATTTGGACTCGTTTCCCACAGAAAAGAAAACACCGGGAGCCACAAAACCTGGGTGTGCATGGCCAACTGGATGTTATTCACTTCC
>JANHFT010006205.1:7239-19133 GCA_032467955.1 Pseudoxenodon macrops | reverse complement strand
GCACCTCAAAAATAATAAGACCTCCCCGAAAATAAGGCCAAGTGCTTATTTTGGGGGTCAAAAGAAAGTAAGACCCTCTCTTATTTTCGGGGAAACACGGTAGAATGAGGCAAAACTCACTTAACAAATGTCTCACTTAACAGAAATGTTGGGCTCAATTTTGCTCGTAAGTTGAGAACTACTTGTAGTAATTCTCTGAAAACTATGCAAATGCTAAACATAAAAATCTACATAAAAATATGTCTCTATCTTTTAAAAAAAGCACAAACAGCCCGATCTTTATAGAAAAAACATATACACTGTAAACCCCCTCAAAGCTTAGAAAGGCATATCCTCACGTAATGCCCATGAAATAGACAACACATGTTCACCATTAAAGAAAGCAAAACATATAGAAACCTATAGAAAAAGACCTACAGAAACCTAGAAGCAGGAAAAAAAATCCGCTACTTAGATCAGGGGTGTCAAACTCAAGGCCCAGGGACTGGATCTGGTCCAAAGGGTGCTTAGATCTGGCCCTGGAAACAGCAAAAGACTGGCCTGTGAGCAAAAACGGAGTTTGGGAAGGCTGCCCGTGGTCCTCTCGAGCTCCATTTTCGCTCGCACAGGATTGCAGGTCATCACAACCGAAAACGAAGCTCAGGAGCCCGTTTTCTCTGGCACAGCGCTCGGGCCCCCACAGGTGCCCCTGACATGAATGATGTCAAGCTGTCCATGCTCACCCTGGCCAAACCCACTTTGGCCCTCCAAAGTCAAACACAACCGTGATGAAATTGAGTTTGACACCCCTGGTTTAGATGGTTAGGATATCATCTGGACTGGTAAAAGTAGGAGCAAATAAACCATGAGTTGACTAAAGAAATCATGATTACTTTGGATTTGGTCTGTTGAAATGATCTTGAATCAAATAAATTGTGACTTAATATTCTGTTCACTGGAGTATGAATGAAATAAAGAAAAAGGAACTTCTGTTTTCTTCTTGGCCTTCCTATTGCTTTTACTGTCTTTCCCTTGCAGCTTTTTTCCCGTGGAGAAATACGGTAATGATTCTTCAAGATTTTCCATCATAATGAATTAGAAATTTGCAAAAGAAGTAATTATAACTTAATTTTTTTTACCACATGTAACGGCTAAATGACTCTAATAACGAATGATTCTAATCTATAAATTGGTTAAAGCCAGTATGACTTCTTTATGTAAGTGCCATGGTGTTCAGCAAATTTTATCTTTGTGACATATCACATAATTCATGTTAGAAGATATTTATTATATATTTATGCATCTATATTTGTTAGCAGAAAGATTGCTTGAAAAGATAATTTGACATGTATGTATTGCTTCCCTGAGCTAAGCCAGGGTAGTACAGTGGTACCTTAATATTCCAACTGCTTTGAAACTCATAGAATTTGGTACACAATGCATTTTGACATGAAAATATTGTCCCGATATTAATCATTTTTTTGGTGCTCAATGCCCAAGCTAAAACGTGTCAGTGTCAGCTGTCTTGTGTCACAGTATATTATTCCTTATGGGAAAAATTTGCTTGGTACTCATCATTTTTGGTATTCATTGAGCCTCCCAGAACCAAATAACTATGAGTACCAAGCAGAGATGGGTTCCTAAACGGTTTGGGCCGGTTCTACTGAACTGTCAGTAACTTACTAGCATGGTTCGGTAGAACTGTTAGTAAACTGGGCCGGCCACACTCCCAAGCCGATTCTTTTGGCAGCGCTGCCATCTTGGATTTTGCTTCTGCGCATGCACAGATTTTGAAAAGCACTGCATATGCATGCACGGATGCAACGAGAATGGACGCAGCACGCCCCTGAGCGAAGCGGCAGTAAGAAGATTTAAAACCCACCTCTGGTACCAAGGTACCATTGTAACATCATTTATTCCAAAGGTTGAAATGAAGCCAATTACAACATGTGCAATTTCACTTCTTGGAAGTAATTATTTAAATGTTCCAATCTCGCGAAATAATCCCCTACAAGAAACATAAACCTCAGAATAACTATTAGTATATATTCATGTCATATACTTACTTGGTGTGAAAGCAAATCTGTGTTTACATAATTCACAGTATTCTTTTCTGCTGTGTTTGAGCCATTGGACTAAGCTGCAATTAAAATATATGGTAATAATGGATTTACAGTGTTAGAAAAAAACATAATATTCAAGACTTCAGAAAGTATCTAAGAATTTTTAAAAAGGAAATAGAAATAAAATATATATTTTAATAACTCAACTTATATTTTATAATTTAATTATGATATAAGTACTGATTTTCTTTAGATACTTTTTGTTAAGAATGAGAGTTTTTGAATTGAATAAGCAAAGCACTGGGCAGTGCTGATTAAACCAAAGCATTAAAAGTATTTTTAAAAATATAAATGATTGAGACATTTTGGTTAACTTGAGATACAGCGCTGCTTAAAAAAAGAGTTTGTAAACCTGTTTGAATTTAAAAATATGTTTGTGAAGCTATACTGAATCTTCAATATTTCTGAATAAATATGAATTAAGAATATGATACAAGCCGTCAAACAAACAAAATAATCCCAAGAACAAGGTGTGTAATATTTCAGGAGGTCTCAAAGAACCCCAAACTAACATCCAGGGGGTCTTTTCTGCCTTGGCAAATGTCAGTGTTCATGAATTGAAAAAAATGATGATGTGTGTGGCAGGATTGCAAGGAGAAAGTCACTACTCTCCCGAAAGAACATTGCTATTCATCTATAGTTTGCGAAAGACCATTTAGACAAACCAGAAAGCTTTTGGAAGAACGTTCTGTGGACAAATTAGACCAAACTAGAATTTTTTCGCTTAAAACTTTTAAGCAAAATTATCTGAATAAAATAAACAAATTAGGGCATAAAATAAACATAAATATTTAAATGAATATATATGCAAAATAGAGGCTCAAAATGCATACTGTTATGATTATTTTTGTTTTGAAAAATGCATCTACAGTATCTATCTATCCTCTACAGTAACAAGCTACTGTTTTAGATTCCACTAAAAACCATTTCTATATCTAATGCTACACCAGAGAAATCACCAAGCCTACACTTTGATCCTGGCCAGGGTAACTCATGGCAAATGTAACAAAATGAGAAAACAGAATGTAAAAAGATGCATATAATGGACACTTTTGTTACAAAATGTATAATGCCCATTAATCATTAATATGTACTCCAAAGGACATTTACAGTATTCTTGCATAATTTCAATAAGAGGATTTAAATTGCATAAACAGTTTAAATTCTAATTTCATATCCAGAATATGTATTCATCATTAAGCATTTTCACATGTAAAAAAATATTTAGCCCTTTAATAATATATTTTTCTTTAGTTTCTTGGAGGAAGCTTTGGAAGCTTTAGTGAAACCCAACTTTGAAATGAAAGGAACAAAAACTCTTGATAAAGTTAGCCCTGCTGGGAATATCAAAAACAGCTTTTTAGTTAAGGGTAATCCATAATGGAAATGAAGGAAGCCTTTGCAGGTACAGTAAAAGATTAGTCAATTCATCTAAAAGAAGTAACTCCAAAATCAACTTGGAAAGTATTCAAAACATGAAACCATACAACGGAATGAAGTAACTTAGATATTCATAAAGGACATCACTAAATTAATTTTATAACCTACTAAATTACAGGATTATTTCTAGCAAAATTAGTGGATATCCAGTGAACATAAATATTAAACAAGTATATGCTACTTATACAATGTAGCATACTATAGGTGCAAGAGTGATAGACACTGAAGAATTATATGGCATACTAAAAGAGGTGCTAAACACATCACCAAAAGGATGTATGATTAGTTATTTCCAATGATAATTAGTGACTGAAAATGTTGGGAAAATAGAAGGTCCTAGAATTATTGGAAGATCTTGATTAAATAGATTCAATAATGCAGGAGAAAGAATTTTGCAAAAAAAATATTTCTTAATATTGACAACTACTTCGACTCTACAACTATTATTGTATTATTTCCTAGAGCAGGGGTCTGCAACCTTAAACGCTCAAAAAGCCATTTCCCACAGAAAAGAAAACATCAGGAGCCACAAAACCCTTTCCATGCCTGACTATTTCCTGAGCGGCCACAAAACTAGCCTATGTACTTGAATTAAACATTCTGTTTTCTTTTGAAACTTTTCTTTTCTTGGATTTATCCATGATTGGTCAAATGGGGGTTGAAAAGCTCAATAAATTACGTGCCGGCAGGTATCGCACATTGGCAGTTGTGACGCATATTTTGAGTGACAGGGGGCAGCAGAGGGGTGAAAGAGCCACATGCGGCTCCAGAGCTGCAGGTTGCTGACCCCTGCCCTAAAGAAATACTAGAATCAAATAAACTACCTAATACGGAAACAGAAGATGGAGAACTGCATTCCACTTCCAGAGGCAGATTATAAAAAAATACCATAAATTATGGGGTTCATCATAGGTTTGACTTAGAAAATTAAAGTGAACCAGCAAGATTCGACCTGAAGAGTGCATAGTAAAAATATAAATCAGATTAAGAACAGATTTTGTATATTTACCTATGTAAAAGAGAACCTGAGAATTGATGGAGAAATTATGAAAAGTGAAACAAAAAAAAATTATGAAAGGGAAAAGATCCAAGTGAGTTCCAATGTAAATTATCATGTTAGCCAAAGATGGAGATAAAGAACTTGGACAATAGAAAGATGCACTGAATGCAGACTTTCAACATCAACCATGGATGTTGAAGGAAAGCTATCTCAATCTAAAACATCAATCAATACATGAAAATGCCAAGAAAAAAGAGAAATCATAGGAAAATTTGTAGTCAAAATAGGAATAATAAAAAATTATCATTAGAAGAGACTAAATAGAGGCAAAGGTCGTAAATGAAGTCGGAAAGACTAAATTTTTTTTTTTTACAAATCATACTGAAGAATGATGAAAGCACTTTCAGGGAGAAAATATATTAAATAAGCAACTCTAGAAAAAACTGAGGCATTATCAACTAGCTGAAGATAAAAAACAGGTGTAAATATAACACCGTCTGAAACTGTAGAGATAATTAAAATGCTAAAGATTCTATGAAAACAAGCATGGTGTGTGTTTTATGTGGTCTTGAGATTGGAAAAAATGTACAGTTAAACTTCATTTAACTGATAGTTTGGGGAAAAGGGATGTCCGTTACTCCCAAATTTCCATTACATATGAAAGTATGTCACTGTTGCCTAATGATGTTGTTAAACAAACAACAGAAATGGTATTGCTTAAATTTTACAACGCATATATGGATGTGTATATCATAACATTACAGTAAAATTAATGTACATTTGACTGCTTCCTCCGGACTATTTTGTATATATAAACCTCTCTGTTATTTTAGTATCGTATCCAGATGAAACTTGAGCCACAGCATCAAAGTCTACTAAGTGGGGTTCCATTAAATCAAGATTACAACTTTCAGCTATGCTGAAAAGGGCTAATGCAAGAGAATGTAAATACTGAATCACTGGCACAATTTCTTGCACAAGCAAGATTTAGCTTCAGAAATTCTAAATAAAAATAAAATCATGCCTATCTATACAGAAGCATGGCAAGTTCAAAAAAGGCAGAGAGCCATGAGATCAAATAGGTAATATAATAATGAAGACAGCCACAGATTATAAGAAAAACCTTGACTACATAGATCATGCCAGAATGTGGAATATATTTAGGGTAATAGAACATCTGAAGAATCATTACAATAAGGAAGAAAATGCTGTAAGAACTGAATTTGAAATGATGGTAATTCAGAAAATGAGAAGTAGCTAGAGACAGGAGATATGTTGTCCCTTTATCTGTTTAATTTATAAAGCAAACAAGCAGTATTGTTAAGAGATGACACCTAGAATCAAAATGGGAGGCTGAAGCACTATATGTTGAGATATATAAACAACACAATTTTATTAGCTGAAAATAAAGATGATTTAGAAAAGCTCAATACAAAACTAAAAATGGAAAGTGAAAATTTGGGTTAATGTTAAATATTAAGACGACAAATATGTCAACCAACATGCTTAGTGAACTTACAGTTGAAGATGAAGATGTGAAGATGGTACATAATTGTTTTCTTGGGCTCAAGAATAGATAAAGATGGACAGTAGGCTGGAGAAGTAAAGAGAAGATTAATCCTAGGGTGGAAGACAAGATCTGTCAAAAGAGCAAAATAGTGGAAGCAGTGATCTTTCGAGTGGGAATGTATTGCTATGAAATCTGGGTATTAAGAAAGTGAGAGAAAGACGCTGTCAAATTATGGATCGGCTACCGTAATGAAGTACTACCAAGCTACAAGAAATAACAATCAATGAAACCTAGATAAAATTGAAACTAATAGCCTCGTTAGGGAAAATATCAGCAAGAAGAAATCCACCTATTTCAGTGATGACAATTTAGAAAAGCTATTCTTGGCGAGGTTGAAAGCTCATGGATAAAGCGCATGGTCATTATCAGAGTTTATATGACTGTCTTTGGAGGATTTATAAATTATTAGTAGAGATATTAAGGAAGCAAATATTTGTAGAATGTCAACACAAGTCAAGTTAGAGTTAGTGCTATTTAATTAATTCACTCCATACACGATCATTTTGATAACTTATTGTATTGTTTCTGTGCACAAATTGTAGAATACCATGTATAGATATTTCAAATGAAAAACAAACTTACCATTCTTGATGAATGAATTTAATACTGCCAGTACATACACATGGATGATAGAGAGGCTTTTCAGGAGTTCCTTCAGATCGACATACTCTACATATGTCTGTTGACAACAAAGAGAGTTGATACAGAATAAAATGAATATCATTTTATTTTTTAAAGATATTTAAAAGTGGAAATAGAGAAAAGGAAAAAAAGAAATGACATGAAGTAAATAGAGAGTGACAAAAATATTTTAAAAATTACAGTATATAAAAATTACATTAGACTTTACGAGATGCTAAATAAAAAAGAAACAGTATATTGAAGCAAATATAAAGATAATCATGTATCAGTTTGGCATTTTAAGAACTAATATTACAAGTAGTCATCGACTTACAACTGTAATTGGGACCATCCAGTCCAGTTATTACAGTAGTAAGTTAAGGCAACCGTATGACCAGAAAGAATTTTCCAGCCTTTTTCATGGTCATTAAGCAAACATACTGGTCATTAAGCAAATGCTGTCATTAAATGAAAACATTAATTTGAATGGGGAGGGGTAAACCAGCAAAAAACATCGTGAATTGTGATCATGTGATCATGGAACACTGTGATTGGCCATAAAGCTGATCCATCCAACCTGCAGTCACATTTATGACAGACATTTTGTGACCATCGTAACCTTGAATCAATCAAAATAATTAATTTCTAACTACACTGGAACAGTCCATCCTTAACCTCATCACAAATCACCAAAGTCTAGTATTTTAAAAGCTTACATTAAAAAAAAACACCTTAAAACCTTGAAATATTTTTTAAAGATTTAGGTTTATCAATGAAGGAACTCAAGCAAGATTAATGATATTATGAAAAAAGTCAGAAGAGGTTGATATATATCCAACAACATAAACTATTAATCCCTAAAATTATTTTTCTTTTCAAATCCTCAAAACTGATGAAAGGTTTTATTTAAAGGGTATAGTTGAGAAGGTAATCCTATAAATGACAAAAAAGTGGTTCTTCAGATGCTGACTGAAGAAGATTCTAACATCTAGAAATCCATTTACTCCACCTTAAGTTTCATGATAAAAGACAATATATAATCTATCTGCAAATAGAATCAAGGTCAAGTTATATTCCCTTTGTTCATAAAAAGATGAAAAAACTCTGCAATTTAATGAGAGGTTTTACTCATAACGCAACTTAAAAGTCTTTGGAGATTCTCAGTCATCCAGGTCGTGATTGTCCCAAAGGTGCTTCTTCAGCTCTAACTGGATGGTGGGGAATGGAAGAAAAAGCACCTTTGGGACAACCATGACATGGATGGCTGAGAATCTCTATAGACTTTTAGCTATGCACTTTGGTATGAACACCTTTTAAATGATTTGGGAGTATGAACCAATTTCCAGAAAAATTGCAGACTACAGGAATTATTTGTATTTCAGTTTGAGATTCAGACAACATAGACTCATCCCCAACAGCCTGCACCTGTCTTCAGGGTGGATAAAAATCTATTATTTAAAAAAAATGGATTTATTTTAATAAAATGCTTTTGGAGTAAAAATATATCTAAAGATAGCTTTCTATTTAAGATACATTAATAATTTAGTTTATTCAGCATGAAATGGAGCTTAGTTATGTAGCATGAGGCTGTATATTCTGTAATAGTATTTCTGTCAGTGACTCAACAGCGGGTCAGAGGAGGAGCCGCTGCGGGACAGAAATGACAGCTGCTCTTTTAAAACTATGATTTAATTTGAGTTTATTTAAATCAAGCCTCTTTACTAGTGATTTAAATCATGATTTAAATTGGCTTGATTTAAATCAACTCCACCGATAGCAGTGTACAATTTACATTTGTGGTCTACCCATTATTTAACACTCACCGTGTTTGTGACTTTGTCATCCATTTTTCTTCAATACTTACATTTATAGCATTCTTTTCAATTTAATGTTTGATATATCACTATCATTTACATTTAGATCTCAAAAATAATAATTTAATATTTCCTCATATAAATACCATTGTAAATGATGACATATTTTGAATTTAATTCATTTAAATGGCGGTTCCTTGTTTAAGGACAGTATTTTATTTTCTTCTTTTAATCATTTCTTGTTCTCTTTGACTATATTATCAGCAACTATATTTTTCCTTTTTTATTATCATACATTATCTTCTAATCATTATTTGTGCAACATTTTCTCTACTGCCCACAATTTTTCATCCAAAACCACTTTCAATTGTCTGTTCTACCAAACGTCCTTTTACATATTTTCCATTAGTATTACGCCACTTTTTTTCTGGCAGTCGATAACATAATTCTTTTCACTTTATCTCAAGCAATTTTCACATAATCTTTTATGTTCAAATACAAATCATCCTATTGGGAGATTAATCTGTCCTCTACTATTCTTTCAGTTAGAATTCATACTTATTTCTTGTCACAACTGTTCTTTTTTTACTTGAAATATCCCCTCCCATTTCTTTCATGTTCATTTCACTCAAGAGTTACTCTTGGCACTACCAAAAATGCTCGATCCCACATTCAGAACTTTTAATTCCCCTTGTAATCTTCATTCATTCTCTAAGCCTTCTATCATAAATAATGTATTTGAAATATTTGTAGGCTAGTCTACATCAGATGTTGCCAGAACTTGCAATAAAAGAAAATAAAAAATGTGCATACAAAAATAGAAGAAAATGCATATATCCAAAATCTATCATAATCAATTATGCTTTTGAAATGATATTCATTCTTTTTATACTCACAAGATGCACATTCTATATATATGTTAAATATATTTAGAAATATATTTTCTTTCTGAACTAAAAGGGAAGGAAATTATATTCATTCTCATTCTCTCTCTCTGTACAGTTTCTGAAGGAATGAATATTATAAACAGATTTATGCCTAAACTACATCTTCAAAACAGATCTTTTTCTAAGTAGATGATCATTAAAAAGTCTCAATTTTCACTTGTTCCTGGATCTCTAAATAGCCCAATACTTTTTATGCATTGTTTCATCTCATTTCCATATTATTCATGTTGCTTAATGAATATTTTATTCCACCAAATTGTTCATTTAGAATGTTGAAAGTAACATTTGAGTCTTACATGATCATTTACTACACACACACACACACACACACACAATTTTATTCCTAATTAAATCTATGGTCTCAATTTTCTAGATGTCTTTGTCAACCAGAACCCACAAGATGATAATTTCTTTAGATCAACCACATCCTTCCCCTTTCATTTCAAATACATGAGATACCTAATGTCTTTGAGAATATTCATGAATTTGGACTTTATTCCTATCATATTCCAAGTCACAATCTTTCATGTGACATCCTATCACTAGCTAAGCACACAGATATTGACTTCTGTAACCAAACAGGTTTTGGTCAATTGAGGCTTTCATAGAGTACTTTTAAAAAACACTGAAAAGGTATAGATCAGATTACCACCCTTGGTCACAATTGCACCAGATGTAATTTTCTCTGCTAAAAGTAAGGATAATTTGGGCACTTTTTAACCACAAATATAACCAAAACTGATATTTATTTTCTGCAAACTCATGCTATTCTATAAAAGCTAGGATTGATTCTTTTTAAAATGTATGTCGCTTGGTAAAATAATATGTTACTGCTTTAAATATGTTAAAGTCGAATAACAATTCACATAAAAAAAAACACATCCTTTTTATGGTAGATGAAGAAATGTATGTAGCCAGCATGGAATTTTACAGTGACACAATATTATATCTTAAATTAAAATGCAAAAATCAAATATAACTTGCCCAGAACTGGTACAATAGTTTTCACAATATTAGCCACTATATTCAGCAGAGTGCTTTTTAAAAAAAAACATTACCCAAGATAATGTATTCTATGTTGGTTGTTTACTGACTGAAGTCTGTATTTATTAGGATGTCATGTATAATATAAGATGAAGAGTTCAGGAAGCGCAACAAATAAAACCATAATCATTAATGATACCAGCTATGAACACAAGAATGTGCTATTAGTAGGATAAGAGACAAGAGGCATCGTTAACATAAAAGCCAAGGGACACAACCTTAAGAAGATAAGTATAAAGAGAGGCTATGTTCTGGAAAGTTATCTACTATCTCATTTTAGCAATATATTTTCATCCCACTATCCAATGGTTTATTTATACTTGTAAACAGAAAAGCAATTATAAAGCATGACAGTGGTGGAGCAAGGGGAAAAGACTTAATCAGTTGATGATAATTATGTCAGTAATTAAATCCAACACTAAATAATATTGGATTACAACCAAGAGCATGGGAAGAGCGTTGCAAAAAGCTAGTTGGGGACGATAGTAAAATATTTAGGAGAGTAATTCTAGGCAAGAAATATTAGAGAGAGAGAGTGTGAGAGAGAGAGAGACTTAGCATAGTAGATGCAGGCATCTTTCCATATGGGGAAAAGGCATAAGGTTGTCACCAAGCGTATGTTTTGCTTGCACAAAACACCCAGCTTGTATACGACTAGAGTCATAAACAATGCAGGACTAGATGCATTAAGCAATGCAGTTCGGGATTAAATAAAAAAAAAATCCTCCCTCTGCTTACTCAATGCAAAAAAAAAGGGTCTTTCCCCAACGTGCTACACCCACCCACCCCACTTGTGCCCCCATCTTATTTGTGAGAAGGTGGAGCTGCAACTCGAATCGTACCGAGAAAGGCTGAGTCTCATTGCATAAGCTTCAACAGACTACCATACCCTCTTTTTTTTTTTTTTAATTTTCCATAGGTGGATGCCAAGGCGTTAGATACACACCAAAGCCAACTCAAGAGAAGAGGTTTGGGCTCAGAGCTCCACAGGTCTCTCCCAAAGGGGAAAAAGGAGGAGAAAGTTACGACGTGCCCGTCGTTGTACGGGGACCATAGCGAGGCAGGCTGCGTGGCAGACCGAAAAACCCCCTCAAGAATGTCTCCGGGGCTGAGGGAAAACAACAAAAAAACAAAACAGAGCCGCCCCCCCCACTCCCCGAAGGGAGAAAAGAGGCTGGCGAAGAAAAAGAGGGAGGGAGAAAGGGAGACAGGGGCTGCGGCACCCTTTTCTAACTTGGCGACCTCCAGCCCGGTCCGATTACAGCCTAGGCAGCCTGCCCAACGCAGAGCGATGGGACCTGTAGTCTTGGCACATCTGGAGGCCAGCAGGTTGGGGGAAAGGCGGCGCCCCAAAGT
>JANHFT010006204.1:37461-49863 GCA_032467955.1 Pseudoxenodon macrops | reverse complement strand
ACTTCCTCCTCCTTCTTCTTCTTCTTCTCCCCCTCCTCCCCCTCCCCCTCCTCCTCCTCCCAATGAGCTTTATATGTCACTAGATTTTATGAAACAAGGAAGAAGGGGAAGGGGACGAGAAAGAAGAGGAGGAGGACTGGCAATGCTTTGGTTAGTACTACTTTCTTGTGTTATACTGTATGGAGTTAGGGTCACAGGATTTGCAGAAGCTTTTCTGGAAGCTGCAACAAAATGGAGAACTGAAACCTGATCTACCTTTCTGTCATGAGACATACAGTCTATACTTTATACTTTTATACAGTATCTAATAATCTGAGTTTAAGGAAAAATAGGGAGAAAGCAGGTGCATTTTTCCTTCCTAACATATGGAGTTCATGAGGGGAGAGGAAGTTGAAATGGACGAAGGAGCTGGCAGGAAGAGAATTAAGGAAGAGAATTAAAGGAGGGGGAAATGTTTAGCAAGCAAATATGGTATTGTACACTTTCAGGCCCCTGAAGAGATGCAAGTCCTAGGGTGATTCAAGATAGAATCAGTGTAGAGGCTGTTACAAAGAGAGAGAGATATCACTTAGTGTTAAGAGAATAGTTTCCTTGGCACAGATGCCCAAAGAAAGGAAGTTCCAAAAACCAAAGAAGATCAAAAGGCAATCAGCCATGAGAGGTTCCCAGCTAAGTTTTTTTTATTGAAACCTTGATTAACTCTTTGTGGACAATTTAGTTACAGTTACATGCATAGCAACATTTCACATTCTATTAGCATGGCTGGAACCAGTACCATTCCAGGCATGGAGATAGTTAAACTAAGAATGGTACATCTTAAATTTAAGAAGCTAAAATCAATTTGTTACATTCTCTTCTCTTCTGAAGTTTGAACCAGCTGAGTGCCATTTGTATACTTAGTCCTGCATGGTTGAAAAAGAAGCCTTTTTCTATCTGTGAACTGTTATAAAGAAAGAAAACATTTAAACCGATTTGGCAGAAGCTCTTTGTGTGCTCTGCTTTTTCTGTTTGATCCTACAGAAACCCCTCACAGAGACAGCATTTCAAGTGGCAGACATATAAACAATCAAAGGCCACTTTCAAAACGCTTTAGAGAGTACGAACAGTGGGTGGTATGGAGATGCCCTAAGAATAAAGTTTACAAAATGGCAAGACCTTCTTGTGCTGGATTATAAAAGTGTGAGCTTCTGTTTGGGTCACAAGCAACTGATGTTTTTTTCCCCCCTGCACCCACTTGGTTTTTTGAAGCGATAGTTTTATAGAACCTGAGAATGAATAGGAAATATGCGTTTAACAATCAGTGGTACTGAAATTAAGAAAGGAAATTTAATGCACTAATTTAGTTTTTCTCACAAAAGTTAGGGAACCATCTCATCACCACATTATATGGTATGTATGCTGCTAAAATATTCGTTGAAAATGGTAAGATAATAATGATAGGAATGGATTTTTTCTTTCACCTTTTCTGCTGTATCAGCTGTAAAGAAAAGGAAGACAGGCAGATTTTATAGGTTGATCCTCTTATGATTTATTGCACAGTGAAGAAAGCTATTCTTTTTTTTTTTTTGGCAAAGCTGAATTAAAACAATATGTTTTAGTATGTCTGTAATGAATGGGGATTAATTCCAAGATGGTCAAACATGAAAGCATTAAAGAAAATTGTAAATTAACTCTAACTTTTAAATCAAAGTAGTGGATAGAAAAATAGGAAATAGGGTTGATAAAACCTTCAGCAGCCAATCACGAGTGGGGAATGAGAGTAGGATTTTATGAAGAGGAAGTGACCAATTCATTTTTATTGTGTCCTTTGTTGTTTTGGGGACATATCTCAGAGTCTAGCTATGGTAGGTGCGAGTTAAAAAGAAAACTCTACCATGAAAACCATAAACAAATATAATAACTTACGAAAGCTACTGCAAATTAGATCAGAATTTGATGTTGTTTCATGAGGTATGAAGTGACATTCATACATGAGTTTGTTCTACCTTCTTTTTGTACAGATGTGTACAAACAATTCTTCATTCCCCCTCCCCACTTTTTCTCCCTCTAGTTCTTTAATCTTGATATATCATATAAAGGGTTGAATTCTTAAGGAATCAATAACTCTCATTAACTCTCTAAGTATAGAATATCCTATCTGATTAGGCCACTGTCAAAAAGACAACAAGATTATCTGTGTGACAAGGAATTTCTTTGGAGTGAAAAGAAATTTCTTTGGAGCACAGTGGCCAGCGGAAGTACCGGTATTTCTGAGTTGGTCTTCTGTAGAAATTATGGAAAGCTGTAGATAAGGAGAGTTTAGAGATCTTCTTCATTGGACTAGAAAGTTCAACCCACCACTTCCTATGCATGAATGCCTTCTTATAATAGATAAGCATTTAGTAGACATGTTTGAAATTCTTTAAATACCAACCAGAGTGGGACTGGAGCAAGAATATATGAAACAGAGGGATCTAGTTTTTCTGCCCTGAAGCTGATATTAGCTAGCTCCAGAAACAAATGGAATAATCCTTCCTGGGGAATAGTCAAGGGACAGGGAATAGAGTCAGGCAAAGAGATTTAATTTCTCTACTCTCCCATCATGCACTGTGATTTCAGTCCTGGTCCCTTCTACATTACTAGCATTTGAACATTACTAGCATTTGAACAATAAAATACATTCACTATCCAAGTACATATTATTTAACTTCTTGTATATTTTAGCAATACACATTCCGCATTTTCATTCCAGGTTATTTAAATGTATCATTTATATATTTAATTATGTATTTTTGTATGGATGATTAAATTAGCCAACAATTCATTAATTTTTTTTAAAAAGGGTACAAAAACCACAAAACAACCAAGAACTGGAACCTAACACTGAAACTTTAAACCAGTGTCAGTAGGAAAGTCAACAAATGAAATCAAAAGCCTTCCTAAAGAGATATTTTGTCAGTCGGCAAAACTGAAGTCTCATCCTGATGTTTTTCCAACATCCAATATATATATCAATATATCAATATCAATATCAATATCAATATCAATATCAATATCAATATCAATCTATCTATCTACACAGAGAGAGAGAGAGAGAGAGAGAGAGAGAGATACCATAGATACCATAGATATAGCAATAGCAGTAGCACATATGTTACAACCCCCTATAATTGGTTTACAGAGTCAGTACCCTGTTTCCCTGAAAATAAGACCTTCCTGGATAATAAGCTTTTGAGCACATGCACTAAAATAAGCCGTCCCCCGAAACTAAGCCCTCCACAAAACACAACAGCCGCCGCCTACTGCACTTCAAAAATAATAAGGCTTCCCCGAAAATAAGGCCAAGTGCTTATTTCGGGGGTCAAAAGAAAATAAGACCCTGTCTTATTTTTGGGGAAACATGGTATATTGCCCTCAACAATCTTATTTTACTGACCTTGGAAGGATGGAAGGCTAAGTCAACCTTGAGTCAGTGAGAATCAAACTCCTGGCAGTTGGCAAAGTTAGATTGCAATACTGCATTCTAACCACTCCACCCCACAGCTCTCTATTATCTATCTATATAGATAGATTATCTATCTATATAATCTATCTATATAAATAGATAATAGATGGAACATTATTTATAGTTCATTGTGCCTTTGGGAGAGAATGCACACTGCAACTTTAATATTTATGGGCAGTGATTCACAGCCTATTTGATTTTTTTTTTAAAAGACGTTGACAATGATCTCATCTCTCTATGACTACTCTGGCTAATCTATTATGGAAAAGACATCTCAACGCTTTTATGATGGAGTTGTAATAAACTCCCCAAATCACAAGTGATATATGTGTTATGCTATAGGTTTGGGTTTTTTTTGGCTATGCTAACCTGAATTAGAATCTTCAATAGCAAGTTCATTGCACAAGTGTATCAAAAATACCCAGCCAGCTTTCTTAAATGTATTCTTTTCAGTGCAAAACTGACTTACCAATTGCTAACCATGCAGCAGTCGTTATTTTATATTTGTCTTGTGTGAAAGAACCCAACAGTTATTTTTACTCCATTTGTTTCTTTTTTTGAACTAAATGTAGAAGCATATTCTTTATTCAATGTATGCATAATATACGGTGGGGTTTCTTTTCATGGTTGCAAGCAACAACTACAACAATATAATGACATTTCCTTCCGCTGGTCTTCCACGCATACCCATTTATTACATCACATACATTCTTCGTCTAGCATATGGACAACATATAACCAGGAAATAGACCATAATTTAGCTCGTCTTATTTGTTAGCTTTATCACATTTCTTTCATGGCGATCCAGCCTTTTCTGAACTTAAAAGTATCCTACCAATAAATACATAAAGGATCAAAACATTGGCATTAATATGGAAAAAACAATTTTCCTTGACCAAGACCATGATAGCAGTGTTCCAATATCTCAGGGGTTGCCACAAAGAAGAGGGAGTGAAGCTGTTTTCCAAAGCACCTGAAGGCAGGACAAGAAGCAATGGGTGGAAACTAACCAAGGAGAGAAGCAACTTAGAACTAAGGAGAAATTTCCTGACAGTTAGAACAATTAACCAGTGGAACAACTTGCCTCCAGAAGTTGTGAATGTTCCAAGACTGGAAGTTTTTAAGAAGATGTTGGATAACCATTTATCTGAAGTGGTGTAGGGTTTCCTGCCTAGGCAGGGGTTGGACTAGAAGACCTCCAAGATCCCTTCCAACTATTCTATTCTATTCTAAAGTATTAGTAGGGTGTTTCTTCTCTATGGTCTATGTAAGATGCAGAATAAAAGCTTCAATGGAATCTGGAGGCTGTTTGCCATTTCCCCAAAACAATGGTATCATTGCACTTGAGAGAAGTCATTCTTAAATAAGGCCATTTTTGTCAGTCTAATACAGTACTGCTTTTTAACCACTACTGGGTATTTGAAGACCATCGGGTGATATATATGTGTCTTCTTCAATATGAAGAAAATCTCCCTTTACTATAACTGTAGGTCAGGGCTGCTCAGCTTTTAATATTTATTGCAAATAAGGATGTGGAAAAGCTTCACGGTATCTCTATACATACCATTCTTGTTGACTTAGTAAGCCCTCATATTTTCCCTCCTCAGAGATTTCATATCCAGGTTTTGTGCAATATATATGATAGTCCTTCGGGTTAGAAAAATACATTATGTTGTAGTTCATCTGTGGACATAAAGATGGCTCCGCATCCCAGTCTAGAAGCATGGAGCGTAGCACTGTGGGGCACCGAAAGTCCATTGTTGCAGTAACTGTGAATGTTATTCTGTAACACCGCTTAGTTCTCTATCAGTTTTTTGCAGTGCCTATCTTCAAAGCCAATGAAAGCTTCATAGCACAGGGCTCAGTAGTTGGTTCTGTCAGCAGTAGCAGCTTCTGGTTCCCTTGGCTGGATGTCACAGTGGTGTACAGTTGCTATCATAGTGTCTTTGTAGAGCTTACTGTATATAGTTAACCTTAAGAGCAATGGTGACACGGTGGTTAGAATGCAATATTGCAGACTAATTCTGCTAACTGCCAACAGTTTTGGCAGTTCGAGTCTCACCAGCTCAAGGTTGACTCAGCCTTCCAACCTTCCAAGGCTGGTAAAATGAGCACCCAGATTGCTGGGGGAAATACGCAGACCCTGTAAACCAATTAGATAGGGCTGTAAAGCACTGTAAATATAAGTGCTATTGCTATATGTGTCATGGGCTAGTAAAATACTTCAGTTTTGCCCAGGCTGATAATTAGACCAAAGAACATAGCGGCTTCTGAGAATTTCTTCAGCATCGACTGTAGATCACTATCTTTGTGCACCAGGATTATACAGTCATTGGCAAAAAAGGTTTCATGAATGAATGACTGTCTGGAGGCACTTCGTCTCCATCCAAGTGACAAAGTTCAAAGAGAGAGCCATTCAATCAGTTCCTGATGTATACTCCCTCCTTTGGACCCTGGACAACACATGGCAACATACAAGCAAAGAACAAATTGCATAGGACTGGAGCTAGGAGACAATCCTGTTTTACCCCATTGGAAATGGCAAATGCAGCTGATGCATCATCATTGTAAAGAACCTGCCCTGTCATTTTGTCTTGGAGTAGCTGAATCAGCTTCACAAATTACCTCAGGCGTCCATAATGTCTCAGGGTAAGCCAGAGAGCCTTCTTGTTCACAGTGTCAAATGCCTTTGTCAGATCAATGAAGACAGAGTAAGGAGTCTTGTTCTGCTCGATGCACTTCTCCTGGTCTTGCCTCATGGCAAATATCATGTCCACTGTATTCTGTCCTGGCTGAAAGCCACACTGTGCCTCTGGGAGATTCCTTTCCTAGAAAGTGACAAATCTGTTCAGGAGAAAGCAGGCAAAGATCTTGCCTGCGATGGACAGCAGTGAGATTCCTCTGTAGTTTCCGCAGTCTGATTTCTTGTCCTTATTTTTTATAGAGAGCTACAGTGAGGGCATCAAGGAAGTCATCAGCCATCTCCTCTGTGGACCAAATGTGCATGCAAGGCATTTGGATCTAGTGCTTTGTAGATCTCAGCTGGAATGCCATCCTGCCCTGTTCCTTTATTTGAGCTCATCTGCGAGATCGTTTTCTTCATCTCATCAGTAGATGGAAGGAAGCGGATCTAGGGCATTCAAGACTAGTAGCTGAGGAATCTGCTTTACGTTATCATGATCAAACTGTGGACGGCCTATTGAGTAAGTTGGAAAAAGTGTCCAGCCCAGCAATTTTTCAGTCCTTCCTGGTCTTTGTTCAGGCTTGACCCATCAGATGACAGCAAGGGGAAACATCCTGATTTAAAAGGATCATAAACTGACTTTATGGAGCATGCTTGTCTGCTTAGCGTTCCACCTGCTCAGCCTTCTCCTGCCATCATTCATCTTGATTTCTCGCAGTTCCTTCTGTACTTTGGATTGCAAGTGTTTTAAACTTGTCTTTCTTTGAGACAGATGATGGATTAGTCTGCCAGTCTGCACAGGCCTTGTTCTTGGCCTGGAGGGCTGCTGAAGTGGTTTTGTGCTTTTCATGAGACTAGTCTTGATGCATCCATGTTTTTGGTCTAAGTACAGTTGTTGCAGTCAAACCATGTCCACTTTTCAGAACAGGTTTCCTACATTCCTACAAGCAGTAGGAAAAAACAGAGAGCTTTTCATCAAGTACATCTTGGAAGCATTGGATGTGGTCTGGGTCTTGTAGTCCGCCGATGTTGAATGACTTGCTGATGATCTTTGGTGGCTTTCAATGTGACGAGGCTATGTGTAGGTTGAGGACCAACTGGTTGTGATTTATACAGCCCCTCACATGGCACAAGTGATAGTGACATCTGTAAGATCATGCTGACATACTGTAACATAGTCAAGTAGGTCCCAGGATTGGACCTGGAATGCATTCAGGTAGCTTTGTACTTGTTTGCAAGCCTGAACACAGTGTTAATGATGCACAGGTTGTGCTCAGCTCATTTGCTTAGAAGCAGCAGGCCATTGCTCCTTTGTTTTCCCCCTCCATATCTTCCAAGAACTCCATCTCAGTTGTCACTGCCTGTCCCCATCCTAGCATTGATGTTGCCCAGAATGACAAGTTTATCACTGATAGGGGTTCAAAAAATCTGGGCCGGCTCCTCCTAGAACACTTCCTTGTCTTCATCTGGACCAGAGGTGGGTTCCTACCGGTTCTATAGAACTGGTAGTAACTTGGTGATGATGTCATGGAGCCGGTCCCATCGGTGTCTCCGTGGGTGCCGCCATCTTGGATTTTGCTTCTGCGTGTGCGCACATGTGTGTGCTTCACACACAAACACACAGCGCAAGCCTGACTGAACCGGCAGCAAAAATATCTGGAACCCACCCCTGATCTGGACTCATGAGAGTTTTTGTGTAGGCATCATCCTGGGTGCTATCCCAGGACTTGCTGAGAGGAAAGTGGAACTTCATGGTGCATTCAGTTATTCCAATTGGTAGAGTAGGGTTGCCTGCTATGAGTGTTGTTTGTCTTTCAGGCCTTCACACCTGGTCTCTATTCAGCAAAGTATAAACATTCCAGGCTCCAAAAATGAGTTTTATTTCTTAATTCTTGGCCACTAAGGAGATGATCTGCTAGCCGCAATTAACTAGCCAGATGTTGTTGTGTGGCAGGCAATTTTTAGGGTATCTTTTCTTCTCCCACATACACTGGTGGGCAATGCTATCCTAGAAGGGCTGGCCAGTTACCCTGGATGCTGCTGGACCTCTCTGCTACCCAAGGCATAGAGATCAACAACCACTGGTTCAAGGGTCATACATGTTTAGATTTGAGACTACAACTGCTAGTCGCCATCTCCACTTGTAACTTCACCACTCTCCATTGCTGCAAATTAGGACTTAATAAATTAGGTTTAGATTGAGAGGATTTGTGGATGAATTATAGATGAAGATGAATTGCACCATAAAAACCTGTGCATTTTTAAGTGGAGTTCACTCTCTCAGCAGAGGAGACCTTAATCCAGTGGCATGGAGAACTGTTATGGCTAGAGACCTTGCCTGCTGCAGTGGATGATGAAGATGTCTAAGTGTCTTGTTGTGCTCTTAATGCTCCACAATGCCTGCTGGGCCTGCATTTTTGACTGTTGAACTGTTGATCCTCCACTCAATCTCCCAGGGCCAGTCTTTACCTGCTGGGATCAGCAGGTAAACCTCCTATCTCTCACTGAGCTTGAAGACTCATTGGCTGCCCTCACCTGGTATGACCCATCTGCTGAGATGGTTTACCAGGATGCGACCACTGCAGTGTTGGAACCACAGGTGAGAGCTGAGGGCCAGGTGGGAACCAAAGGTGAATAAGCGGACCTACAAAGGGTGTGGCAGGCCACTCCACCAGAGGTCTTAGCCATTCACCAACACCCGATACACCTCTTTTGTGCAATTCAGAATGATTTAAGGGTACACTTGTCTTTCACATATGCCGTGATAAAGTATGTTCTCTTAAACAAAGAAGGTTTATTCAGGAAAATAATTGTATCTTCTCACTTTTTTTTTTTTAAAGAAAACCCCCGAAATAGCATGTTATCTTAACTAGAGATGGTAATTACTTTTGTCAGGGCAAGATACTCCAGACAGAGCATTTTTAAGTGTCAGAACACCAACTCCTACGTTGCTGAATTTTTATGGCAGGGCTATTATGCTTTAATAGCTGGCTGATGATGGGAAGTGCAGCAAATACAGTTATACCTGGCAGGCAGTGACATGATGGGAAACATTTTACCTCCAATCATGCAACTGTTAGAAGAAGAGTAGCCTTGCCACAAAAAATTATTAGCAACCCACTGATGAATCAGTTTGCCTGACACGCCATGATACACGGAGAAACAGGTGAACCTCACAGGGCTGCTAATGCAAAAACCTTTGCAGGACTTTTTTTTTATATATATAAGAGATGTTATATCGCACTGTTGCTTGATCCTTGCAGCATCCTCATTTTCACATGATGAGACCCGGCTCTTTTTCCCAATTTGGAAAGAGAACGAGAGAGGCAGAGGAAAACGAAGTTTTCAGGCGAGACCAGCAAAAGAACTGAACGTCTCAACAGAGTGTGAGGCCTGTGAGAGGTTTTGGCTTAGGAACCAATGATATAAATAGCTCTCATTATTTGGGTCTTTGATTAGGGGAGAAACATTCCCTTTGGGGTACTGGGTGCTTTCTAATGTTCACCAGTTTACAATTTCAGTACTACTGTTGACAAAATGACAGAAATAACATGAAATAAAATGAGGTAACAACAGAAATAAAATGATGTAAGTACATCATGCGGTATATATCCTTCTCAGGAAAACGGGGCTGTTTGCTTCCATCTCGGTAACATCCCGATAATTAAAGAGATACCGTAATGGGACTTAAGATGTGAACGCTCGGGGATCACTGGGTTAGATTGTATCGAACATTAGGGTGTGGATGATGAGAGTTGGAATCCTCATAGTCTCTGCCATGCTAAGCTGAGGAAGGCTCCCTCAGAGGGAGAGCACGGTAAAATGAGCCTAAAAATAAATTGCAGCAAATCCGGTCTTTCGTTTGGAAATCAGAGGTTAGGTGCATCTGTAGCTGTATAAAATGCTTATGTCCTGAGATTCTTTTAGTTCCTCATCCATTTAATTACTGCCCTTCTCATCCGAAGCCAGCAGATTCATTACAGTTTATGGCCACTGAGGGACCTGCATTTTTGCAGCAATCAAATGATTGCAATTAACAGTATAGAATTAAGGAGAAGGGGGAGAGAGGGATCATCGTCCTGTTGTCATTATCCCTGCGCTTTCTTTGCGCACACACTCCGTTGGACACACAATATATTCTCCGTCTACTGGAATGCTCAGCCTGAAATCCCTTTGAGTCAACAAACCCGCAGTCTGGCTTGAAGATACGGAGGTCCCCTTACCAGTTGAGCCTCACTTAGCAAATTACAGTCCAATTCCCATCCGAGCTTTTTTGCTGGGCCTTCTATCCCAGGGGCTATCTCAATGTCACCTCTTCCAATTGAGATATGTGCTGGCAAGATGCTCTTGGCAGGACTGCCATCCCTTTTGGTCATGCACATGTGTTTTTTCACAGTTGCTTTCTTTTGAAACATTTAGGAGATGAGCTTTTTCCTGGCATGGGGGATAAGCGTTGGAAGAAGCGTTCTTTTGCAAAATGTCCTCATGACAGGTTGCTTTAAGACACTGTTTCAGAGCTTTACGATGAAAAAAAATTAAACTGGATGGCAGAGGCAGCCTAGAGCTTCTCTGTTGGAATAGCAAACTGTCATTTTGATGACAATGTGTACAGTTATGCTACAAGTTAGGTAAGCTATTTTATTTTTTAAAGGCTTTAGACGTCGTGATCTAATGATGTTGTTGTGATGAGGGTTCCCTAAAACGAAAAATAAGAACATAAAATGGAGAACAAAACAGCTCCCTTCTTCAAAGTAGAATTTGTCAGACACTAAGCAAATGTAGCTGCATGATCTTGATTAGAGCATGCCATGGTTGAAGTTGAAAGCAAAAGTAAAGATGGCTTCAGATAAAAGCAGTTGAGGCAGTTCAAAAAAAATTAGCTGTCCTCATATCAAACACACACATAGATGCACACCCAACAGCTCATAATCCTCAAAAGATCACTTGCAAATATGCTCAGAGGGGAATTATTTCTCAAGCATCAGTAGTAAAGCAGTAACTGCGAGTTTTACCATTTTGAGGGTGTCACGCCACAATGATGCAGGATGAGACTTACTTGATAACAGAACAAAGGCAGATACATTTCAACTTAATATTTAATTAACATCAGCACTGTTGTAACTGTAGTCCAAAACCAGGGTCAGCTTTAAAGATTTTTGAAATCAATATGAAATGGCTCCCCTTTCTTATTGGCATTTCTAGAAAACGGTGGAAGTGGGAGTCAAATAACGCCTCTTTTTTCAGCCCAAGCTTAATTTATCATTTCTTCCTAACTTGCTCATATTAGATTATAGTATCTGCCGCAAGTCATGTTTGTAAACGATATGCTATCAGGGAGCAGAGGGGCCTTCCAGATATGGAGATACGTTTCTGCAGATATGGAAGGACGTTTATTTGGAGCAGGCATTCAGGCCTAACTATTGCTTACTCTAGATCTAAGTTTTTTTTATAAAGATCTTTTTTCTTCCTGGGTTTTAGTCCATTCCGTAAAATAAGAGATTGGGCTTTACAAGGCAGAGACTGATTTGCAGAATAGGATTATTTTTGCTATGAAAAGATATTCTTCAATACCTTCTGCAACCCAAGACAGTTGAATCTATTGATGCTTCAGTCCTACTTCAGTTCTCCCATTGCCCTCTCATATCCTATTGGAGAGGAAATAATAATCATATTTCATATACCGGTAAGTCATTACACTTTCCAACTCTCCAAAATCCAATTCTTGTTATATCACGGATGGGATGTAGGGCCTGCCCCTGATTTTAAAGCTCTCAGACTTTATTCTAATTGCATTATAATAATTTCATATCCTATTTCATTTGCAATCGATCTGTGTTCAGTTTCTTAAGTATGAAGTCAAAGCTCCTATAAGTCTGTTTTATCTTTGTTTAAAATAAACCATGATTGGAGTTCACACAATTTTAAGCATAGTGGTTGTGGCATATTGCTGCAATGGAGAAAACGGAACTTGGATGGCAGTTGAATAAATTCACACTAGGTATATATGCATGCAGTGGATAGCCTGTAATATGTCACTCTCTCTCTCAGCCAAAGCCACCTCATAGGGCTGTTGTTGTGGAGAAAATAAAAGGAGGAAGGTGCATTGGATATGTGTGTTATATATGTTTGCTGTCTTGAGTTATTTATAAAAATAATAAGGGCAGAATTCAGATAGATAGATAGATAGATAGATAGATAGATAGATAGATAGATGGATGGATGGATGGATGGATGG
>JANHFT010006203.1:65878-76395 GCA_032467955.1 Pseudoxenodon macrops | reverse complement strand
GGGGCCCGGAGCAAACCAGGAGTGGGATTTGGGGGTTCTCCAAACTATACAGTGGTTCTCCCAAACCCCTGCGAACCCCCAGCAGCCCACCCCTGTTTAGTTGGTGTATTGTATATCGTTTCTCTAATCGTTTACTGTTTAGAATAATTCAAATTGAAGTGATATATTATTAGTAATAGTAGTAATAGTAAAGAAGTAGAAGACTTTCTGTTGCAAAATAGGAATACCTATTTTTTTGTATCAGGGATTTAACTAGACCTTGGTTCTGCCCTATCATGGTCTCTACCCTCTCCATGGAGTTTTAGAAATGCGGTTCCTATTTCCTTTGTTCTCCCATCGTTTAGCGGTGATGTTTGTGAAATCTGCTTTTCCTTCTCATGAGGTACTAGTAAAAGCTGCTATGTGCAGAAGACTATTCCCAAAATGAAGGAAACTTCTGCTCAGTGTCCCTGATCAGATAATAGCAAATGGAAAAGCCAAAGTTAAAACACAGATGCCAGCCTCATGTTCTTGTGTCTCAACTTCGTCTTTTCATATTGTCATATGGCTTCCCCACTTCCTCTGTGAGTGTCCATTAAAAGCAATTATTGAGATTGTTCCTTTTTTAAAATACATTTTATTGCAGGTTTTAAAGAGAAGATAAAAATGAATGCAACTAATAGAGAATGAAGAAAATAAGGAAAAGGAGTGCGGAAAAGAAAGAATAAAAAGAAATAGAAGTTTCTGATTTCCTTTCCAGCAAATATATAAGTACAATTAATTGGTTCAAATAGTTCTTGTCTTTTTAATGAAAATAATACTTGTTAACATTTAAGCAATGAATTTGGCCTATTTTTATGTTAATTGGGAACATGGGAATTGATTGAAAATTTAAATATAGTCATGCAAGAAGAAAAAGTAAACATAAAGAACATTTAGGATTTTGGCTTTGTTTCAATGTATCTCATACTTAAAGAAAGAGGTTTACTGACTGTTTATTAGGAATGTTACAAATTCACCATGGCTTATTTATGATTACATGTTGCCAGAGGTGGGTTAACCGGTAGCGGGAATTCTCCCCCGCTCACCAAACTGGCAGCGATGGCTGGCTGGACACCCCCCCGAACCGGTCCTCAGGCTTGAAATCCATCCACTGGAGCGAATCAAAAATAATCCTCTGTGTATGTGCAAAGCCTCCTATGTATGCACAGACTATTTTAACCCAGGAGCAACGGGGGCATGTGCCAGTGGTGAAATCCAATTTTGTTTACTCCTGATTCTGTGGGCATGGCTTGGTGGCTGTGGTGTGACTTGGAGGGCATGGCAGGGGAAGGATATTGCAAAATCCCCATATTTCCCCACTCCTGGGGGAAGGATATTGCAAAATCTCCATTCCCACCCCACTCTGGTGCCAGTCAGACGTGGTATTTGCTGGTTCTCCAAACTACTAAAAATGTTCACTACCGGTTCTCCAGAACCTGTCAGAATCTGGTGGATTTCACCTCTGGTGCGTGCACGCGCAAAACACGCACTTCTGGTGTGACCCCGAACAGGTAGAAAAGTTAAGTAGAACCCACCCCTGCATGCTGCCTACCGCAAAACCTCAAGCATATCTCAAGCTTTAAAATAAAAACGAAGAGTTACATAAACTATTTGATAATATTTCTAACAGTATTTCCAACACTTAGATCTCTTTCTGAAAACATTGTTCTAATACTATTGTATTAAAATGCCTATATTCTATTCATTGTTGAAAGAATTTCATAATTTCTCCAATTATCTTACACACAAAATGAAACATACTTGGCTTCTGCAATTAGGAGTGCTAGAGTCTCCTATCTTTACAACCTGCTCCTGTAAAAAATGCAGTCATAGGCATACATGAACCATTGCAATAGGTTCTTAATATGCAAACAAAATTGGTGACCCTGTTGTAACCAAATTAAAAAAGGAGATCTGTGACTTTCCCCATTTCTATCTAGTCATGGAACCACCTGCCCTAGCAACATATTTCCCCCCCATCACATTTCTTATTACTTTATTTATTCAAATTTATTATAGTTACCCAGCTCCAATGGACATTGCCATCATCTCTTTTTGATATACATAAAAAGCAAGCAAACTTTTGATCACATCATTGTGGCTGCCATCTTAACTTTATTGACCACACCCTATAGATGTCAGGTTGGATGCTTTTTTCTCATTGAACCTCATTGGCTCTTGGGCGATTGTGCCATTGGGGTATCCTTTAGATGCCTGCCTATTACAGTACTGGAATTCAGAAATATTAAGATATGATGCTTGAGTGTTTTCTTTTTTCTTACCTATTTCTTTTCCCTTTTAGGCTGTGACTTTTTAGACCAGGCTTCTCCAACCTTGGCAATTTTAAGCCTGGTGGACTTCAACTTCCAGAATTCCCCAGCCAACTGGCTGGGGAATTCTGGGAGTTGAAGTCCTCCAAGCTTAAAGTTGCCAAGGTTGGAGAACCTTGTTTTAGTACTATAACTCTGAGATCAGAACTGATTGTTTATTGTTGTTGTTATAATTATCATCATTATTATGTAAGCCAACTCAGATATCTTGCAGGCTAAAGAGTACAGCTTAAATGCTTTAAATAGATATGCCCATTCCATTTGGCATGTCCGGGTGGGCATGTTTCTGCTTCTAATTTAGTGCCAAACTAGAAGTGCTCAAGATGCTTTTTTTCCTGAAGAAAATACATTGTGGCTAGGAAAATGCCATTCAATATCACAGCTTGCATTCTGTCTAATATGGTAAATAGCTAGAAAAGCCAGCACATTTTATTACAGTACAATGATGGTTTAGAGCAGCTGTGATTTCTGAAACTTGCATTTCCAACGTATATGCCAGTACCACACTAGGGAGACTGATTTAAAGACTCTGCATGAAAATCTCATCTGCAAATAGTGGAAACTGTGAAAATCAAGACAAAAATGTTGCAGTTATAAATAACACACAAGTGTAAATGGCCTTATGAATAAATCTGATTGAAAGAAATTAAATTCGGTATGAAATTCAGAAATTCAATTAACTGTAGTTGGCCATGAAGATCCAAATATCATTTTAACCTCAATTTCATGGGAAAATGTCAGGCTGCTTTGTATTTAATTCTGCCTGACACTTTTCTGCTTGTATAAGTAGGTCACTACTTATTGCAAGGGCAACTTTTAGTCCTATATCATGGGTGTCAAACTCACCATGTTACATTGCTGTCATGTGACATTCCATGACTTTTTCCTATTCGCGGAGCTGGGGTGGGTGTGGCCTGCGTGTGATGCATCTGACCCGCGGGCCACCAGTTTGACACCCTGTCCTATATGAATGTAGGGAAACATGCACTTACTATGATGTGATATAAACCACCAAAGAACTTATGCCTGTTCCTCTGTGAAGAAAGAGACCTTTTATCTTATTTATCTTATTCTCTCACCAATGTTATGCAGATTATTGGCTTGTAGTGGGGACATGTAAATTTCAATACATGTCAATCCTATGATCAGTATTGATGGATTGGAGGAACCTTTATCTGAAATGTGAAAGCCACAATATCTGTTTCTGCTCATGAGTTCAAGCTCACATATGCACAAGGATCTAGAGATGTGCTTTCAAATACAAATAACTCCCCATTAAGTGATCAATACCCTGGAAAGGCAGAAAGCAAGGGTGATGGATTAGGCAGCCTATTTATTGATATGCACATCTGCACAATGCGGCTGATCTTGGAAGCTAAACAAGCTCAGACCCAATTAGTATTCAGGGGATCATTCAGGAAGTTCAAGGGCTTCTGCTAGATTGGGAAATAAAATCTCTCTCTCTGTGTCCAGAAAGGGACTTGTTGCTAAGAAAATTGCATAGATGTCCAACTCTGTGTGGGTGGACTGGAGTGCAACTATGTGGAAAATGGAGGCAGGGAAATATTCTTACTACAAGAAACTAAAGTAACTATAACTTTGTGTACATTAACAGACTTCAGCTGGTGTTTTTTTTAATATTGTGTCTGGTTGGAGTAAATGGTCTGTAATCTGCAACATTTTCCAATCAAATGGATGGGGGAACTGTAAAATATTTGGGAGAAAACAACACTCCTTCCCTGTTGAAAGCACCCTCTACCAGTTCCAACACCAATATTCTAGTTTCATGCCTGGAAACAAAAAATGTGTGCATATCTATACACACATACATGCATGCACACACAATGTGGTGGTGAAACATCTACTTAGTCCAAATGAAGCTTTAGATTTCTCTATCGTTCTTGTTTTCAGGGGTAAAGCCAGTGAAATAACAAAGTTTTCCCCCATTTAATTGGCCCGTTTGTCAATCTAAGCACATTCTATCAAACAATTGTTGCTGAGGTGAACATGCAGTGTTATTTATATTGTGGTGTAGGAAAGTAAGGTTTCTTAAAGTCAGCAGGTTGCTGAGGTTCTTACTATGTCAGGAGAAAAGGAGAGTGGCTTTCATTTTCTCCTTGGCAGTGAGACTGCTGTTTGAAAGAAGGTGGGATTTTTAAGAGCAACAGGCTTCCATTACTTACTGAACCAGATTTTGCTTCCTTTACTCATTTCAATCAGCAAGACAATATTCTACAGTACACTATCGTTTTTTAAAAAAACAGCCAGTTTTTTTTATGGGGCGCTATTTTCTACCTGAAAAACGTGCAACCCATTTCTCATATTTATATAACAATGGTTATATTTTTCATAGGTTTAAATCATAATAACAACTGTTTTGGACCTGTTGATTCTAATGGTATTTCTGGTCATTCTCTGCTTCTATAGCCTTTGTCATTCTACTCAGTTACTTTTCTGATTAGATGTTAGATGTTTGACACTGGATTCTATGTAGCTATTGCACAAAGAAGGGACAAAATGAAAGTGCCGGTTTTTATTCTACAACCTATTGAATTACATGTTTTAAATTGAAGCCTACTACAAAATGAACCGGTTTTCCTTGATGGATTGTTTTGCTACTGTATTTGATTTCACTTTCCTATTAACTTGTTGTAAATAAAACCCCTTTTGCATCAACCTGTAACAGGTCTTTAGCATCACAAGTATATTTATCATCCAGATGTTTTCAGTTGCAGGATCCAATCTGGGTCCGTCACCAGAATCAGAGATTTAGTCTTCTGAACTTTCAGACTCATGCTGGAACTCATCCTCAGGGGTGAGTATAAATTTTAAAATGAAACAAGTTCAGTAGAAGCTGTTAGGTATGAACTTTTAACCCAAAGTATGAATGAGTAGCATTAAAATATAACAATGAACAAAAGGAATATAAAGGGTTAGCCTTGCATTGCTTTGATGAAATATTGCTAACCAATTAGCTAACTATCTATAGATGAAGTGGGGTGTCTTTAGTAGTGTTCATTGGTTAGCTATTACATTTGAGCAATAAATAAACACCATAATGAAATGGCTTTGCAGCTGTGCCTTTCCTATATTTCATTGATGGAATATATATATATATGGCAGTATGGAACCATTTGACTAAAGCAGATGGAAAACCTGTGGTTGTCCAAATATTGCTGATGAACTAATTCATTATTGACTTCAGAGAAGTAGATTGACTACTACTGTTATATGGGCTAGTTCTAAAGATGATTGCAACATCAACTGATAATTTGCACATGAGCTATAGTATTCACTATGGCTACCAGAATTGAGTGGCAAAAATTTGGATGACTGTTAATTGCAGCAGAGGTAGAGTGTTCTCTGCTTTTCTGCTGACATTTTGTAGATGTCCCCATTTTTGCAATTTCATCAAAGAATAAAGACAAACAGACATGCATGAGAGGTGTGAATATCTGAAAGCTGCTATTGACTACTGGTAGATGCAATGATGATTCATTTCCCTTTTAAAACAATTTTACTTTAACTAACTACTGATGTACCTCATTTTCTTTGGAAACATTTTAGAACACACTTTAGCAGAAGAGGAAAAGAAAGTCTTTTAAAAATGCCTCCCTTTATTGATATTGCTACTTGTATACAGATGTCTGGATTTTTTATTTTGAACAAACATCAGCTGCTTTAATTATATCCTTATCTTTAAAGTTTGGCTGGGTTTTCATTCTCCTGTTATTTTTAGTTTAGTGTTTGCTTAATTTAGTCATGGACCTTACACAATACTCTGATTTTTATTGGGAGGGCTAGACTGATGTCCTCCTATCCTTTGATCATTCCTAAATTTTGCTGCCTCTCTCTTGGATGGTCTATTGTGTGTGATCGCTTCAACAACATTGCTTTTCCCTCCCACTAGTAACTTTCCTGGGAAGATTCACATCCTCGTAGGACTGTCAATCAGCAGCAGCCATGAAATGAGATTAAAATACCAAAGGCGTCCCCTGAACACCAGTTACTTTTGAAGGCGTTTATCTCCACAATAGAGAGATTCTTTATTATTTTAAATCTCTAGTGGTCAAACTGGTGGTACAGCTAGATATTTTAGATCCTGAATCTCATTGTCTTGTGCATATACAGAATGTTTGATTATTCCTCAGATATTATTTCAGTGTGTAACATTGTCCTTGGGCTCTTCCCAATTGCAACTATCCCAGCCATCATTTAACAATTTGTAGCTGTTTCTACATTCTTACTATATTAGGAATGAAATCATGATCTCATCAGGTGTGTGGAAATAAAAAAGAGCTTGTTTCTATTGCCCTGATGCTAAACCCACAATCTGTGGATAATTTTAAAAAAGTGGTGCTGAATTATAACTCTGGACCAGCCAAGGATAATTACCTATAAACCAAAGAATTGGACAATGAAAGCTTCCTTCTATGGCTTGTTGCTGCCTTGATGTCCCCTGGGGTAGGGAGTGGGTGGCCTTAAGGGGCTTGAGGAGTCATCAATCATAATAGAGCTGGAAGGAACTTTGGAGGTCTTCTAGTCCAACCCCCTTCCTCAAGCAGGAGACCCTGTACAATTTGAGACAGTCTCTTCTTAAAAATCTCCTACAATTTCTGAAGGTAAGCTGTTCCATTGGTTAATTGTTCTCGTTGTTAAGAAGTTTCTCCTTAATTCCAGGTTGCTTCTCTCCTTGATTCATTTTCATCCATTGTTTTGGTGCTTTTGGAAAATAGGTTGAGCCCCTCTTCTTTGTGGCAGCCCCTCAAATACTGGAATACTGCTATCATGTCACCCCAGCCCTTCTTTTCTCTAGGCTAGCCATACCCATTTCCTCTCTGTATCCCTGTATCAGACTGTCTGTATCCCTGGGCCAAACTTTGTATATAAGTGGTTAAGGTGCCAGACTAGAAAACCAGGAGATTGTGAGTTCTAGTCCCACTTTAGGTATGAAAGCCAGCTGCGTGACTTTGGGCCAGTGACTTTCTCTCAGTCCAATACACCTAACAGAGTTGTTGTTGTGGGGAAAAGAGGAGGAAGAAGTACTATGAATGTGTCATCAACACATGCAAGAACTCAAGGATTAATAGTCTCCTGATTTCTAGCCTGGTGTTTTAACCACTAGACCAAATTGATTTAACTGATCAACTGACTTGATTTTGACTCAGTGATTCAAGAAATCCAAAAAAGACAGTAAATTTTGGCTCAACTGATCACTGATACACATGTTGGTTGTTCTTTGGTTTGTATTTTCTGAACATTTTCTCTCCCCTTTCTAATCCAGCGATGAATAAATAATAATAATTAGGACTCCATCTCTTCTTTTCTTTCCTCCTGTTTTTAACCTTCCTTTTTTTTTAACCTTCTTTCCTGTCTTACTTAGTTATCTTCCTTACCAGCAGGCAAACAGAGGAGACTCAAATTGTTTTTGCCGCTGGTGTGAAATGACAGTTGCCTATTCCTGTTCTGGGTTCTGATTTATGTGTAATATCACATTTCCATCCGGTATATTTCCTGAGTCTCATCTATTTTCATGCCAATGGGATGGTGCTGATTTCATCCATAGCCAAGGGAGGAGACTTGTAGAAAAGCATTCCCAGAGTACAACTTTCGGAGTCAAAAGACTTCATATCTGACAGCTACAGGAAATGCAGTGAAATGGTTTACATTGATGCGGCCTTTCCTTCTAAAACATTTAATTATTGTGCAAAAAGGGAGGGTTACACCAATTAGCTGAATTGGGCAAGGCCTCAGTGGGAGAGGAGAACCGTTTAAGCAGAGATATGTGCCGTGGGCTATTCCTGCCACAGTTATAAACTACAATTGAGATAATGAGTTAATTTTGAAAGACTTTTTTTACAGGAAATGATTCAGGCATGAGTCCATCTGCTTCCAGACTTTTTTCCCCCTGTTAAAATCAGAAGAACTGGGTATTAAAATAAAAACAATAAAAATATTACCCAGCTGGAACGTTTCAAAGGCCCTAGCTAATGAAAGAATTGCATCATTCTCGATAGTGCATACTTCCCTTTGCTGAAGGAAAGAAAATTGTTGGAAAGTCTAGTCAAAAATTAGAAGTTGTCATGACTTTACATTTCTCTTTGCATTATTCTCAATGAAAATGTGAGAAAGGGTAGGGTAGATATAACTTATCGTAGTTGGGGGAACATATCAGAAACATTGTTCTTATTTTCAATTTTCACGCTGATTTGTTTTTATGTTTTAAGCTTCTCAAATTACAGATTCTACCTGAGAGTTTTACAGTGAACATTTGAATTTAAATTCAGGAAGAAATCAGTTGCAGTGGGAGGAGGCATGTGACTGTTAAAATGTTCTCAGATTGAGTCCACCATCTCTGGATATCTGATTAAAACCTATTAGTTACAACCATATAATCAGTACTATATTAGACAACCCATCCACCCTCAAAAGAGCAACAAGGTTATGTTTTAGGAATAAAAACAGCAAATGGATTCCCACAAATACTGTTCCAAATCTTTGTCTGTGTCTGTGTCTGTGACAGTGGTGGTATTCTACTGGTTCGCCCTGTTTCAGGCAAACTGGTAGCAGCGGCGGGAAGTTCTGCCCACCTTCCCAGATTGTCATCACGGATGCTCTGCGCATTCGCAGAAGCAACGTGTGCGCTGACATTCCTGAACAAGTAGCGAAGGTAAGTGAACACCACTACTGGTCTATGACCACCAGTTATTGTATCCTGTAACTGATGGGGTTGAACCAGTGGTGAAATGTAATTTTTTCCCTACCGGTTCTGTGGGTGTGACTTGTGGGTGTGGCTTGGTGTGGTCATGTGACTGGGTGGGTGTGGCTATGTAGTCATGTGACTGGGGGATCAAAAGACAGAAACTCACTTTAACAATGTCTTGCTGGAGCAGGGTTGGACTAGATGACCTCCAGGTCCCTTCCAGCCCTGGATTATCCTCTGAAGCTTTGTCTAGTGGCAGGTTTGCAGTCCTTCCTTCCTCTCCTTTTTCTCTCTCTCTCCCCCTCCCTTTCTTTTCTTTCTTTCTTTCCACCCCCACCCTGTTTTTTGCCTAAACACCCCCATTTTTTGCCTAGTGGGCTTCAGAAAAGCCTGCTGAGAGCAAAAACAGACCCCCCCACCCCTCCCATTTTTGGCAGGGTGGGGTGAGTGAGCGGCGGCCGGGGGAATCAGTTTGGGGGCGTGGCCAGCCAGCCATCATTACCGGTGCGGCAAACCAGGCCACATGTCTGGTAACGGTTATGCCGAACCGGTCCAAACCGGGAGCATTTCATCCCTGAATAAGCCCTATTATTTTTTACTAGAAAACCTGAGCGTACTAAGTTAGTAAAGAGAGGCAATTTTGTATAGTGATTAAGGCATCTAGTTAGAAACTGAGAGACTGAGAGTTCTAGTCCTGCCTTTGGTGCAAAGCCAGCTGAGTGATCTTAATCCAGTCACTTTCTCTCAGCCCTAGGACAAAGGCAATGGAAAACTGCAGGGACTTGTTCAGATGGTTTTCAAGAATTGGACACAAGTGAATGAAAGGGGAAAAAATCAGTAGTGGGGAGTCCTTATTTCCACATTAGAATCTTCTCTGCTCTCTCAGCCAAGATCTGGATGTGAATAGCAAGGTTGAAAACTCATATTTGCTAGAAAAGGGAATCAAATTATTTCTAAGTTCATAGACAATATATACTAATAAGAACTAAAATCATATGTTCTAATCATATTCAACTGTCTTTTTTCTGGATTAACACCATTCTTTTGCTGTTTTTGTGTGCTAACTGTTTCTATGTTGTATGCTGCCCAAAATACTTTATGAAATTGAGCACTTACTAATATAATTCAACCCAACACATACTCTGTCCTGATGGTGGAGACAACTGGGTTGAGGACAAAGCATAATGGGGCAACACTGTGGAAAATCAGTAGGAGGGACTGCCTCAGATTCTAAACTCAGTTTTACAACTTTCGTAGGGTGTTCCCAGGTACTGTGGGTAACAAAATTGGCAATTAAACTTCTAATTTCAATGACATCATTTTTGGAAGATTTTCTCCCCAAATATAAAGGATAAAGCAATCTATTAAGTTTCCTTCCTTTGTTCTATCCATGTCCTTCTTTCCATCATGTCCTTCCTTCCTTCCTTCCTCCCTCCCGCCCACTCGCCCTCCCGTCTATCAAA
>JANHFT010006203.1:16240-27728 GCA_032467955.1 Pseudoxenodon macrops | reverse complement strand
TTTCCTGCCTAAGCAGGGGGTTGGACTAGAAGACCTCCAAGGTCCCTTCCAACTCTGTTATTCTATTCTAAATATATAATGAAGTGATTTTAATAGGGGTTATTCCAAGCATAGGAGAAGAGGAGATAATCTGGCAAGGAGACTTGAAATGTTTTAGATTTTGCCTCATTTTTGTTCATGGAATCAATTAATTTGGTTTGTATTACATTTATGCATTCAAATATAAGGTTCCCCCCCTCCTTTCTCTATATTTGTCCCTTTGAGCCAAGTTGCTAATTCCTGGCAACTGTCTGAACATGTCCCTGCAGTTTTCTTGGCAAGATTTCAAAAGTGCTTTAGCTATTGGAACCCACATCAAATATAACAGGTAGCTTTTCATCATACTGATTTAGGCTGTTGACTTATTCAGTATTCAATTCTGTAAGTTAGTTATGTAAAGCAAGTTTGATTTGTAGAAATCAGCAATCATTCCCCCCCCATGATAAAATGTCACGATTTTGTTGATTTCTACAACCCAAACTGCTGTTAGAGCTAGTAAAGAAGGATGATTTTTAAAAAAAATACCGTACTTGAAACGGTACAAATTGAGACCTGCTATATCATAACTCCTTTAATTTGAAAAGCATACAATTGTAAAATGAATAGCCTTTCTACATTGTCCTAAGGGTCCTGTCCAAGTGCACCCAACCCAGTACCTGGCTTTTTCTAAATGGACTCCAATGCACCATATTGAAGAATTGTGGGCTAACCTTTGGGGTTAGAGGCTTTTCAAATCCTCTGGAGAAAAGAGTGTATTTATCCACTATTTTTTTTATTTTCCTGTAAATAGAAGAACACAAAATGCGGGAGGAAGGCATTGCATCCTGGCCAAACATGAAGTACCGGTATATAAAAAAGTGGTTACTTGAAGATGTCCACAAACTGAGTTAGCTGGCTTGCTTTTTCTAGGCATGCTCAGTGGTAGATATCGGGTATAATCCTACCCGTGTTTTCCCAAAAATAAGACAGGGTCTTATTTTCTTTTGACCCCCAAAATAAATGCTTGCCTTATTTTTTGGGAGGTCTTATTATTTTTGAGGTGCAGGAGGTGGAGAGCGTGATCACCTCATGGCTGCTGCTGTGTTTTGGGGAGGGCTTATTTTAACACATGTGCTCAAAAGCCTGATTGGTCTTATTATCTGGGGAGGTCTTATTTTCAGGGAAACAGGGTGCTACTTATCTACCTGTTCAAAATTCTATTGCTGTTAACTATATTAGAGAAATAATGTAGCACTGAATCTCTGCTAACTCATAACCATGCCATGTAAATATGTTTTGTTTTGCAAATGGAAATTAATGGTAACTACATTAACATGTGACTTTATTACAGCAAAAATAACTGCTTATTTAGCTCCTATATGCAATTTTGCATCAGTCATATATAAACCTCAATTCCATGCTGGAATACTTTACTTTGTATTATTCTAAATCTGTTAATAGTTTTACATACTACCCTTTTCAAATTTAGTAGTATAGTTTAAGTGCTTTATTTCCAAATGTTGGTAACTACTTGTTGTATGAATGATTAGGGATTTATGGGAATATTCGGGAAGTTAGTGAGAAGAAGCTGGGCAGAAAAGAAATTAAGATTCTTAGAGGCACTCAAAGGGAAATGAAGAATTAGAGTTATATTTCATTAGCTTATTCAGAGATCTGTATATTTAAGGATATATGATATGTGGATCTTGGGAAAACCTCCCCAGGCAGCAGTCTGAATTTGATATGCATCTCTTTGGAACAGCTTAGGTTAAAACCCCATAACTTGGGATAACCCCTATGTCTGAAGAGTACATTCCAAGAGATTAGATAGAAAACTTCAAAGATATAGAAGAAAACTAATTTTGCACCTTCCTTGTCAGATTTCATAAACATTATCCTGGCCCTTACATCATCGAAGGCTTTTAATTCATCCTTCATGATTCTAGATCAGAGGAAAAAGCACGTAGTTTGAAAAAATGTTACATAAATTGTTTTATTATTTTCTTCCTCTAAGTTTTGGTATACAATTATATTGGGGTCCCAATGGGAGTAGGGCACTTGGGGGTGGGTAATGCAGTAGATAGCACCCCACTTCCTTTCTGTGTTCATTTTGTCTCTTCCTCTCCAGTCTGGTTAGTTTGATTTTAATTAAATTTTAATTTATGATTCACATTTATTTTTTTAATGTTTTATAAAGGTAAAGGTTTCCCTGTCCAGTCATGTCTCACTCTAGGGGGCGGTGCTTATCTCTGATTCTTAGATAAGGGAGCCAGTGTTGTCTGAAAACATTTTCATGGCCATGTGGCCAGTGTAACTATATGCCAAGGTCCACAGAAAGCTGTTGCCTTCTCATCAACGTGGTACCTACGCTCTACTCTCATTTACAGGCTTTTGAACTATTAGGTGGGCAGGAGCTGGGGCAAGTAATGGGAGCTCACCCAGTCGCGCAGCACAAGTCTCGAACCCTGGCTGTCAGCTGACAAATTCAACATGTTTTAACCAATGAGTCACCACGCACCCAGTGTTTAATAGTGCATTTTAATTGAATGTCTGTAAGTCACCTAGAGTCACCTCTGGTGAGATGAGTGGCATGCAAGTTCAATAAATAAATAAATTAGCAACTACACATCTTACAGCATTGCATTAAACATGGTATTTTCTCCTTTCCTTCTTAATTAGAGTGTTCATTCCTATAGCACATCTTGAATGATGTTGGAATTTCTTGCTTATTCTTTGTGCTGTTATTATTCAATATCTTCCTGACAGTGATAGATAAATAACTGCCTTTAAAAAAAAATATTAATGACATTTTTCTCCATTGTGCTTTGCACAGCCAGTACTGCAATTATTATTTTTCCAATGAAAATAAGCAATTTTGCCCTTTTCTTCCTTCCACCATAGAGTGAACCTTAGATTCCAGCTGATTTATTTATTTCAAAGCTCTTTTCTCATTTGCAGATTAAATCAGCATTAATATGAGTGCTTTGGTAACTCTGCTGTTTCCAATTTGATGAAATTGAGCACATTGTGAAAAATATTACAGAAAATAGGAATCTTTTTTTCATGAAAAAGACTCCTTCTTATGATGTTACAGCAAAGCCTTATCTAATTCTGGCATTCTCTATGTTTGTTTTATGGACTATTATCAATGTAGAACAAAGCATCCTGTCTCTGCTATGGAAAATAAGATGGTCTCTAGCAATATATTATAATATTATGTTTCTTAAAAGCAGCATTTGTACGATTTATTTCTTGATATGTCCTTGATGGAAAACAATAACTGGAGTTACAGTTACATATGGGAAGTTACTCAAATGCTGCTATTTATAAGGTGTTTATGAGACAGCCCACCCCATGGATTTACAAGCTTTGAAGTCTCTTGCTGTGGTATTTTCAAAATATATCTGGTGTGGAAGAGAGCAAATTACTCCAAGGTCAGCCAACATCTAGTTACCAGGAATCCGAATAAAACATACTTTTTTAGTAGGGTGGCTAAATCCAGAAACTCTACTTTTCAATTTTCTTAGTACTAAGATCCCTTTCACTAATATTTTATCTGCCTTGATTTGTTCTGTTTTGTGGGATGGAGATGAATTCTTCTTGTTGATTTTAATCATAATCATGATAATAATAAAATAATTATAATCATAATCATAATCACAATAATTATAGTAAAAACAATAAGTATTACTCTCCATCTCACCCTTTCTGGGTGCAGAACAAATCAAGGCAGATAACAATATTAGTGAAAAGGATCTGGGGATTTTTAGATGGCAAATAGTGAGCCTGCCTGACAGCTCTAGTAGTTCAGCAGAAATTGGGAACCAATGACCTCAGCAACCATGTAAACAATCACTATATAGTATCTATATCAGTGGTGGGATTCAACTCTTTTTACTACCGGTTCTGTGGACGTGGTGTGGCTTGGTGGGCATGGCAGAGGAAAGGTACTGCAAAATCTACATTCCCTCCCTACTCCAGGGGAAGGTTACTGCAAAATCCCCATTTCCTGCCATTCATCTGGGACTTGGGAGGCAGAGAATAGATTGGGGGTAGGGCCAGTCAAGGTGGTATTTACCGGTTCTCCGAACTACTCAAAATGTCCGCTATTGATTCTCCAGAACTGGTTAGAACCTGCTGAAACCTACCTCTGATCTATATAATCCCTTGGTCAACTAAGGTAACATGTGTTTTATGAGGGGAACAATATTTTCAGTAATAGCACCCCATTCATGTAAAGCCTTTTCTAGGTAGCTCACCTGGCATTTACTTCATGTTCATTTGATACCAAGTAAATACCTTGATTTTTGTTTTTATAATGTGCCTAATAACTTGGGGCCAGCTTATCTCATCTCTTAGTTCATCTATCTCAGATGATTGATAGAGGAAGGGTGGAGACAGGAAGGGCGTTGTACACCCTCATGAGTTTCTGAATGAATTGTGTGTTAAAAATCAGTCCATCAATCAAGCAAACTAACAAGTAACAGTATTTTTATGTATTACTCTATTTTAATCTCTTTGATGTTGCTTTGAAACTCTGAACGTTATCTAGGACTTTACTGAAATCCAAATAAATATAACAAAGAGCATACATTATTATAGTATCTATATTATATATCTATATATATTTTCTTTTTACAACCTTGTAATCAATCCCTTTTTTATCAGGATGGAATTAGGGCGACTGAATGGAGTTGAGCATTTACTGGCCAGAGGCCTTTCCTGACACCTACACAGATTTCCCAAGCAGATGTTTTCTCTTTGCACCCTGTTAGACAAACATCTGTCGCTGCCTGGAATTGAACTCTCAGTCTCCCGAGTGTGAGGTGAGCACCTTAACCTCTAGGCTACTGCGCCACTCTATATATCTGTATCTATATCATACTATAAATTATTGTAACTAAAAATCACAAAACTGCATCACATTTATTTTGGCCATGTATTGTGGGGGGATTCACTGGAGAAAGCAATTATGCTTGTAAAAGTTAGTGGCAGAAGGAAAACAGACTGCCAAAGAATGCAGTGGCTGGACACTATTAAACTGGCACCAGCCAGAGCATAGAACAACTCAAAGGAGGAGTGCAAGATCAGAAGACATGGACAGATTGGGCCCATAGAAATGCCAAGAATTGAATACAACTGAATGGATAACATCATCATTATTATAATTACTGTATTTTTCGCTCTATAAGGTGCACTTTTTTTTCTTCCCAAAAGTGGGTGGAAATGTCTGTGTGTCTTATGAAGCAACTATGGGCGACAGGCAGCAGTGGCGGCGAACGGCGGCAGTGATCCCCGCTGCATGGAACAGCTGATCGTCGGTGTTCTGGGAGGCCGATCCAACCACTGATCAGCTGCTTGGCGGCGAAGGCTCCAGTGTTCCCCGGAACAGGCAGCAGACATGGAGGAGGCAGACACAGGTTGTTTGCTGCAAGGATGCTAGCCAGATGAATACAGGATGGATGCTGGGAGGCAGAGGCAGATTATTATTTTTTCTTGTTTTCTTCCTCTAAACCTAGGTGTGTCTTATGTTCAGGAGCGTCTTATGGAGTGAAAAATACGGTAAGTAAAATTATAACACCAACATATTTCTTCCTCTTATTATTACTTTCATCATTCTTGCTCAGGGACTCAAAGGCAAATGGTGGTGATGGGGAACAGTTGAATGCCACCTCTAGTGACACTATCTGACCTGGGTGCCTAAGCACCAAACCATTGATATCAGCATGATGTTGATAAAATAACCATAAATATAAAAAAAAACTTCTTCTTCTTTACAACCCTGTAATCTCTTATTGATATTATATCTTTTTAATAAAGCTAATTTGGATGCCTCAAAAAACCCTGTGCTATTTTCTTACAAATGTGGGTGAGGTCATAGTTTAATGTGAAAGAAAGGAATTACAGTTTCTTCTTGTGTGTGTGTGTGTGTGTGTGTGTGTGTGAGTGTGTGTGTGTGTGTGTGTGCATGTCCATACAGCTGTTACGAACTCTTAATGCAAGTGTTTCTTCTGTATATCACGCCTTCAGAGTTTTTGACATTTATTTCATAAAACAAAAGCATTTACAAAAGTTTCCAAAATACTCCTAATGCTCTTAATGTGATATAACGACCTTCCTTTCTTTCCGTTACCTATTGGAAAGCTCTGCTGGGAAAATTTAGTGACAGCTGGATTGCTCATTAATCAAGACAGACGTTTCCCCCCCCCATGAATGGTCTGCTTAAATTTACAGTGTGTGGAAAATGTGCCATTGCCCTTCAGAACCCTGCAGTGGAAATCTTAGAGCACAGACACCCAGTTACATATTTGATTTCAAGGGAATATGATGGAGTGAAGAAGATCAATAGTATCAAGGTTTATAGGATCCTGTCTACCCAGGAAGAAAAAAAACCTGTAGATTGTTTTCTTTAATGAAATGGAATGCTCTGAACCTTCATTTCATCTTGGTGACATGATCAGTATAGGCAACTGCAGAATGGGACAAGAGGAACCAAATCAAAGTCATGTGTCGCAATGCAGACTCTACTCCTTTTGTTCCTGTGTACTTTGCTGTTTTGAGAAAAAAATCAGTTGCATCAAATGCTACGATGGCGAGTCTAGCAGTCACTGTGGGGAGGAATCCCATAGAGATTGTTTTAGTGAGGCAATTAAATTTTGGGACCTTTTCCCACTTGCACTACAATATACCCATGCTCTAGATCAGGGGTGGGCAACTATGGTCTCTTTATGATTTGTGGACCTCAACTTCCAGAATTTCTGAGCCAGCAGTGCTAACTCAGGAATTCTGGGAATTGAAGTCCACAAGTCATAAAAGGGCCATAGTTCCTCATTCTCTGCTCTCGATTCATCTTTTTTTCCTGCTTTGTTCCCATGACTTTACCTTCGTATATTTACCAGCCCATGAGAAAAACAGGTTTAAGTCATCCATACAGATAGTCCTCAACTGACCACCACAATTGGGATCAGAATTTCCATTACTAAGTAAGAAGTGAAATGAGCTTCACCCAATTTTATGACCTTTTACAAACATATTTGAGTAAGTGAATCACTGAAGTTGTTAAGTAAATGCAACTTCCTCCTTTGACTTTGCTGGCTGGGAAGATCACAAAGGATGGTCACGTGACTCTGGGATGCTGCAACAGTCATAAATACACGCTACTTGTAATGTGCCTGAAGTTTTTATCATGTAACTGTGAGGATGCTGCAACAGTCGTAAGTGTGAGGACTGGTTGTAGGTAAGTTTGTTCAGGGCTGTTGTAACAGTTGCTAAACAAATGTCTGTAAGTCGAGAGGACTGCCTGAAGTCAGACTGGTCTTAAAGTAGTTGCGGTGCATCATGATGACTGATTAAACAGGCCTTCATTCTAGTACTGTTAGCTGACTGCCTTGGGCTGTGTGTATATGTTGTAATTGTTGCAGACTCGCAGGAATTAATTCTTCAAGAAGTTTCAGCAAAGCAAACAGCAGGGGAAAAAATTACTTTTGACTCTTGTGTTTGAGCAGCATAAAAGACAAAACAGTGGTGACAAAGATGAGATCATAAAGAAAAACCTCTCAAGACTTGTTGTATTTCCAGAGGAGCAGAAAAGGGCAGTAAAACAAGCAAACAGAGGAAATATAAGGCGGAACTGATCGTGGTGAATAAAGACACAGTGAAACATTGGGCAGCAGTTATTGGAAAGATAAATGTATTAGATAGTGGTACTAATGAATGAAACTTGAACAGGTTTTTTTTTGGACATAAATAAGATATTTGCTGAGAAAAAGTGAATGTTATAGGAGGAAAGGCATACAATCTCATTAAGAAGCTTTACTGCCCTACAGAACAATTGTACATTTGCAATTCAGCATTGCATAAATTGTAATTATGCAAAAGCACTTGGCAGAATCAGAGTTAATTGCACAGCATTTCAGGATTCATAAGCACACACCGCACAAGTGGCAGAATGCATTGCAATGTATACAACTCAATACCTGAACATTACAATGGAGAAAAGGTTAAAGAATTCATTGAGAGATTAGCTAGTCTGAGGGAACCTGAAAGAAAATATTTGAATAAGACTTAACAAAGGAAGATTTTATATTTAAAGGAGCATTTGATATAAGTTGTCTCCATGGAAACCACTGCTATATATACACTATAGAACTGTAGTCAGGATGAAATGCAAATGTGAATAAGCTTACAATAGATTCAGAAAAAGAAGCAAAGGTCAAAATAAACTGTGCTATCTTTGTGGCAGAGGTTCACAACTCACTGACTCTACTGCTGATTTAAAAGTGAAACCTACAGAAAATCCAATAATGAGGGAAATAGCTAGGGAACCTGTCACTCAGAGAAAAGCAAACCATTTTTAAAAGATAAAAAAACCCAAAACCATTAATTTAAAAGGAGCGGCAGTGGTTCATGATATAGATGAGTGTTTCTCAACTTTGGCAACTTTAAGATGGGTGGACTTCAATTCAGAGGTGGGTTCCTACCGGTTCGGACCAGTTCTACCGAGTAGGTAGCAGGCCGCTGGTGACGTAACTGCTGCTCTGTAGGCGCCACCATCTTTTTTTGGGGGGGGGGATTTTTGCCAGATTTTTTTTCTTCTGTGCATGTGCAGAAGCCGAGTTTCTCCATTCATCACCATCTTGTTTTCGGCCTTTTTTTTGGGAGGGGATTAAAAATTTTTTTTTTCTTCTGCGCATGCGCAGAACCCAAGTTTCCGGCACTGCGCATGTGTCACCATCTTGTTTTTGGCCTTATTTTGGGGGGATTTTTCAGGGATTTTTTCTACTGCGCATGCGCACGCACTTGAGTCACGCCCATGTGGCGCAGGAGGCAGCGAACCGCCGGTGAGGTAAGTTACAACCCACCCCTGCTTCAATTCCCAGTATTTGGTGCTGGCTTGGGAATTCTGGGAGTTGAAGGCCATGCATTATAAATGATGATAAATGAAAGTCACACTGAAAAAAGTAATCTGTAAATCTATAAAAGATGAAAAGGAACCTGAAAGCTATCAGATGTTTATGCCAGAAATGACTGGCAATGAAATTGGACACTGGAAGATTTTAAACTGCAGGTGAAAATATTGCAAAAATATTACTCCCTGCCCACTTACCCCTAGCTAGCACCAACCAACCAACCAATCCTTGTGATATCTGGACAATCCACCTGTGATCCATAGAACCTACCTTCAGCAGCTGCCAATGGCTGATAAATGTCGATCCAATTATAAAGATAAAGTGATATTTTCCTCCTTATTCCAGTACTATCTGGGTGCAACCTCAGGGTATATAAAATCAGTTAGGCTTTCATTGGATCCCCATTAATTATGTATAATACAATGTTTTCTAGGGTTTTCTAGCCATTACACTAACTAGACCAGGGGTCTCCAACCTTGCCTACTTTAAGACTTGTGGACTTCAACTCCCAGAGTTCCTCAGGCAGCTTGCTGGTTGGCAAGGTTGGAGACCCCTGAGCTAGACAACAATAACAAGAACTAGGCTTTATATGACCTCAAAGACAGATGACAACTATAAGTCATTAATGGAGAAATGGTGTTTGTCACCATTACCTTGTAATGTGATGGCAGTAATTTAGGACAACACCTTTGATGCTGATGTAGTTTTTTGCCATCTTTAAGATAGATGGAAAGTCCTTGAAGCTAGCAGTAGAGAAAGACCCTTAGATTGCAACTGTGCAACATGTTTAGCTGAGCCAACAAATGAACCTAGTTTTGCACACTATATCATCAGTTAAATAAGTAGACGTGCCTTGCACAACATGCTAAGCTGCAAAAAAACTTAGCCACAGTAAAAACTATCTTAACAACCATTATATTTCTCTAACCTGGCATTGTTCCAATGTTCAGGGATTGTAACTCCCAGATTTGCCAGCCAGCATGGCTCCTGGCCAGGAATACCCCTGCTGGCTACAATTCCTGATTTTTAATTACAGCACATCTGGAGGGTAACCAGTGGTAAATAATGGAAGGCTCTTCTATTATTTCCTAAGCTTCTGCTAAGCATTGTAACATGATATTTTAAAAGAACTTCCCCCCAAAAAACCCTTGTTATAACTGCCAATGTATTGTTCATAAGAATAGTTTTTATTCAATAATAATTTAATAATCATTAATGATTCCTGGGATGTTAAAAGTTTATTTTCTCTGTTAAGCATGCCTGGATTTGCAGATGGGAGCATTTCAAACCTACGCAATATACAGTTTCTCATAAAACCAAGACAGTCGAGTTATTGTTGAATTAAAAAAAAACCCACCTTAATCTGTACAGCTGTATGTCATGGACTAAAATGAAAGCAATACAAAAGTGCTGTGGTTTTGAAATGTTTCTTCTCTTCAAAAATACCTGCATTTTCTACAGGGTCAGCCACCTATCGACTTTCTGATTTTGTTGAACCTCAAATCCCAGAAGTGCCAACCAACATGGCAAATGGTATAAAATGGCTGAGGACTATAATTTTGCAGTATGTGGCAAATCTTGAGCGCACCCCTTTTCTTTACTATTTAATGCACCATTCTGGGATGCTATTTTTACTCATGTAATTGGTTTTTTTTAATCTTCAAAAGTGTTTTGTAAAACAGAGAGAGACAGACTTCAAGGTTATAATAAACACTGTTTTTGTACTGTACCTTTGAATCAGTGTGGATTTCTGGCAAGTTCCCGTAGCTTTCTTGGCAAGATTTTCGGAAGTGGTTTGCCATTGCATTTTTCCTGGGGCTGAGAGAGGATAACTGGCTCAAACCGGGCTTTGTGCCTAAAGCAGGACTAAAACACAGAAAAAACTACAAGGTTTAAGCATCTCCAAAAGCAAAAAAAATAAAAAATGTAGGGGAAATGATGCTACAAATGTAGAGCTTGCCAAATTCTTCATGACATTCTTGAATCATTAGACCAGGGATCCTGAAACTTTTTAAACGGGACCAATTCACATTCCCTCAGACTGTTGGGGGCCCAGATCAACTAGGTGGGCGGGGCTAGGTGGTCATGTGACTGGATGGGTGTGGCTAGGTCATGTGACTAGGTGGGTGTGGCCAATTTAACAGTCCATTAAAAATGCACACAAATTAAACTTTTTTTGCTTTGTTCCTGGGGGTGTTTTATTTGCTTGTTTGCATATTGCTCTTTTTGTTGACTTTACTTTTTACTAGATCATTTTTTTCGGTTGTTTAGGAATCTAGTGGTCCACTTCAGAAAACCCAGTTTTGCAGCCATTTTTCTCAGCCCCAAGGACCTTGAGAAATATATATATATCTCTTCTCATATCTCTCTCTCTCTCTCTCTCTCTCTCTCTCTCTCTCTCTCTATCTCTATCTATCTATCTATCTATCTATCTATTTCTCTGTCTATCTTCTGGAGGTGGGGAAGGTGAAAAACAGGTCATTTCTCCCCATTTTCTGGTCTCCTGGTGAGTCTGTGCGCCCATTTTTCGCCTCCACGCCTCCAGCAGCATTCTGCAGGCC
>JANHFT010006202.1:0-10542 GCA_032467955.1 Pseudoxenodon macrops | reverse complement strand
GATGGGCCCTGTGCTAAGTTCTTCCCTGGCAGGTCTGAATCTCCACCCGGAAAGGAATCGAGGTGGGTTTCTTTTCCCCCTTTTGAGAGTCACTGAAATATTGCAGAAGTCCATAACTCAGTGCTGAAGAGTCGAGGGAGCTGGGGTGGGTGGGTGTAGTTTTAATGCAGCATAGGAAAATCTGTGCCAGAGGGACAGACAAGGGCCTGGCCAAGCCCTCAGGAGAAGGAACCTGAGGCTGGAGACCTTCTCTCCTTCATGACTTTTTCTAGCTTCCTCGAGTCTTGAGAAGGAACATCAAATGCACCGGCCAGCAACTTCTATCCTAGAGAACATTGGGGCTCCCTAGGGCTCCCGTGGGACTTCTCCCCCAAAACCTCAAGAAACATTAGGGTCGCCAACTCCCTTTCATTTCCAGAAACAAGCCTAGCTCAACCAACACAATGCCCGCGTAGACGTCCACCAGCAACCTCATCCTATCTTCTACACCTCGGTGGGGTCTTCCGTGAAGAGTTAGGCTTTGACTTCACAACTCGGGCCTTTTTATGCCGAATGACAGAACCAGGAACTTTTCACAAGACATCAGACAAGCCAACAACGCGACGTCCTCACACAAGCTACCTTTTCCAGCCCCGCTTGGATATAAAGGCCACCATCCTTAGAAGAAACACACAAAGAGCAAGCTACCACAAACACTGCAATGATGTGTGGTCGATTTGTTCAGCCTTGCTGGCCGACTCTGGACTCTGATCATCCTTGGGGGGAACCCAGCATGACCCAGAAATATCTTGGTTAAAACGCTGGCAACCTTCAGAAGCCGACAAGCTGGCAAGCTCCCTACGGACGGAGAGAACGCCGCGAGCCCGATATGTAAACATGGCAGGGAGATACCCTGTGTTTTATTTTATTTTTTTAATTTATTCCTTCATTCCTTCATCCATCCATTGCCCCCTTTTGAGGGTGAGAGGAGGAGAGGAGGAGATAACCCAGCGGTCATCCCGTGTGGAAACGAACTAAAGTAGAAGATCAAGACGCAGAGTCCGACCGAGAGGAAAGTCCCCACTTGGGCGGTGGGACCGCTGCTTGATGTGGCCTTCACGGATACTCGAAGTTTACACTGAGAACAGGAAGCCCTGATCAAACTATGATCTTAAGAAGAAAAAAAGGGGGGGGGGAATACACAAAGACCAGACCCCCCTCACTGGGAAGATTCATGGATGAAGGGAGCCGATGAATGGAGGCCACCTCACCCTGAGGTGGGTTAGTAATACTGCTGGTTTTATACTAAAGGCAAGTTCTCAAGCTTGGCCGCTTGAAGAGGTGTGGCCTTCAACTCCCAGAATTCTGATGGGAGATTGACACCACCTCAGATATAACAGTTTTGCTGGCTGGGGGATTCTGGGAGTTGAAGCCCAGACCTCTTCGGGCTGCCAAGGTTGAGGAACACCATACCAGAGGGTGAATAAACAGAGAAAAAGGAAGTCAGAAAGAAAATGCAATTGCCTGGGCTTGATGAGAAGGCTCCACAGCCCATAATACTGACAAGTTGCGTTTCTTCACCAGATGCACCTGACTGGCCCCCGGGGAAACAGCAGCTTTTTGCTACGTCGTTCCTTCCAAATTTCCCACCACTGTTGCTAAGAGTTGTAGGTAAGAGCTGGGGTTTGGGCCTTTCCAGGTTCAGATCAGGGGTGAAATCCAGCAGGTTCTGGAGAACCGGTAGCGGAAATTTTGAGTAGTTTGGAGAACTGGCAAATGCCACCTCTGTCTGACCCCAGGAGTGGAGGGAGGGAAGGGGGATTTTGCAGTATCCTTCCCCTGCCACGCCCACCATGCCACGCCCACAGAAACACAACTGGATGTGAGAGTAGAGGGGACGCAGCCCCTCATCTGGGAACGGAGACAGAACAAATCGTAAGTGGACCACTGGAAGAGGAAGGTCTCCACGAGTCTGACTTTCATCACACCAGGAGGACCTGACCACCTCCGTCCAGGACAGGGGTCTCCAACCTTGGCAACTTGAAGACTCCTGGGCTTCCAACTCCCAGAATTCCTCAGCCAGCAAAACTGAGGAGTTGGAAGCCCAGGAATCTTCAAGTTGCCAAGGTTGGAGACCCCTGTCCCAGGACACAGGTTGTATCTCAGGAGGTCCAAGGTGTTGTATATCTCAGGAGGTTCAGCCTTCTTCCCAATGGAGGGACGCTCGTCCCAAACCCGAGGAAGAGTCACCGCAGCCACTCTGGGCCGGATAGCCAGCAAGACAAGAAGACACCTATCGTCGTAGGTTCCCTGCGTCAATACCTGGATCCAGTTCTCTACCCCTGGTTCAAGCTCCTCTTCCTTCAGCAGAAGACAGAAAACAGATCTCATCTACAACACGTCCCTCTAAGGACCTTGCTTTGATCACCAGGGTTGGGGAAACAGAGAGAAAAGACAGGTAGTCTTCGAATTACAACCATTCGTTTTAGTGACCGCTCAAAGTTACAAGTGACCTTAGAAAGAGTTTTCACATTTATGACCGTTGTGGCGTCCCCCACGGTTGCCTGATCTCAATTCAGGTGCTTGGCAACTGGCATGCACTTATGATCACGGGATCCCCTTTTGCGACCTTCCCAGCTGGTTTCTGGCAAGCGAAGCCAAAGGGGAGGAATCCACAATTCACTGAACAATGGTCCGCTTAACAGCTGTGGCGAAAAGGTCGTAAAATGGGGCAAATCTCACTGAGCCACTGTCTCGCTTAACAACGGAAATGTCGGGCTCACTTGTGGTCGTAAGTCGAAGACTACCTGTAGAAATGTGCTTTGAAGAGTGTCATTGTTTGTTTCAAAGCCCACTGAACAAGGTTTGCGACCCCAACCTCTCCCTTCCTCCACCTCATCCCCATTCGGGACGGACAACGCAAACCCACAGCCTCCTTTCGCTCCGAGAGAGAAGTGGAATAGATCACGGCAGGAATAATGTCTCACGCTTCCCGTCCCCGTTTCCTTCCCAAGACCCAGCCTGACCATCTACCCGGGATGAAAGCTCCGGGCGGAAGTGGAGAAGGGCACGGAGAGCCCACCGAGAGACCTACCCTCTCCCGGAGAGAGGAAAGAGAGCGAGAGAGGTAGGTCCTCGCTCCATCGGACTCGTTCGGAGACTCAAGAGACAGAGAGGGAAAGAAAGAGGACTGTTTTCTTTTTAAAAAAATCTTTTTTTTTTCTATTCAAATCCATCAACTGGAAAAAAAAAAAAAAGAAAACGTCGCCATATATATATATATCGATAGATTGAGAGAGAGAGAGAAATATATACACAATCAGGCCACACCGTTGGTGAAATAAATGTCCGGCAGAATATGATGGGCTGCATCCCAATCAGAGGGGGCTCTGTGTATCTGTGTGTGTGTGTGTGTGTGTGTGTGTGTGTGTGTGTGTGGCAGAGAGAGATGGGCACTGGGCAGGGGTCAGGGTCATGGCGGTTACCATTTTTCACGATTAAAGGGCTGATGGAACCTATTCCTCCCCTCCCAAAGCCTTCTCTTTGGCCTCCTCTTATCCCACTTTCTGTGGGTTGGTGGCCCGGACTCCTTGCTCGTACGTTACTCGCTGGCTGATGAGATATTGCGCGGCTTGGGTAGCAGCTGGTGTGCCGGTGATGGTGACTTTACGGTTCCTGGTACCTGGAATAAACTCTCCCTTTTTGGAAATCTGGATGCGGGCCCCTGTCAGCTCCTGATACTCAACCAACGTCTTCCCGCCTTTGCCCAAAATGGCACCTACTAGGTTTTCCGGCACTGCGATTTCCACCATATCTTTAGCGCTTTCCACTAGCTTCTCGGTGGCTAGGAAGGAGCTGGCCATCAACGGGGAGGCAGTCCCTAAGTAGCCGTTGGCTGCCCCGGTGGCCGCCGCTAAAGAGCCCAAGGTGAAGGCGCCAACTGCACCGGCTGGGGCCGTGGTACTCGTAGAAGCTTCGTTGGCGTACGAAGCTAAGAGGTTAGCAGCGGCCGCAGCCGCTGGATTGGCTCCGGCGGCCACTGCAGCCAGGACCCCAGATGCAGCGGCTGAATTGAGGCCGAGCCCCAAAGAATTGGTGTTGTATCCATAACTCGCTAAGGTGTTGAGCGCTGTGCTGATGGCCAAGAGGTCGTTGCCGGAAAAACCCGGCAGGGCAGCCGGGAAGGCGCCAACCCCGGCCAGACTGGTGTGGCCCAACAAGCCCGAAGCGGTGGCGGCGGCGGCAGCCGCAGGTAGAACGTCTGTAGAGTTGGCGTAGGGCGATCCGGTTGGGTTAGAGTTGGCCACCGGGCCAGTAATGTTGGCGTAACTGATGTTGAGGCAGCTGCTGCTCTGCGGATCCTCCTGGATCTTCTGGACGATGATGTCGATGGCCTTGTGGATCTGCTCAGGTTCACCGCTGATGGTCACCACGCGTTCTTGGAGGTTGATGCCTTCGGGTTTCTGGCTCAGCTGCACCCAAGCGCCGGATTGTTCCATGATGGCTTTGACGGTGGCGCCGCCTTTGCCGATAATCAGCCCGGCTGTGCTGTTTGGGACGATCACCTTGGCCTGAATTTGGGGGGGGGGAAAGGAGAGGAAGAGCATTGAGTTTGGATTGTGACTTCTAACCCTCTTCTACCTCAGGGCAGAATGGCGCATCATGCTAAACTGGGCTAAACTGGGATTATGTCATTTTTTAAAAATCTATTAATTTTCTATTATTTGCATTTCTTAGTGCTTAATGAACATTGTGTTGTCTGGGTATTTATTTTGCTTTAGCAATACAGGCTCCATTCTTATTCTCTCCACTCCTTTTTTCCAACCACTGTTAAAATAAGTGCCTTGTTTGATAATATTCTGCGTCTTCTTTCTGTTTAATTTTCAATGTAAGTTTATCCATTTCTGCACAATCTAATATCTTCCTAATTATCTCTTCATCTTGCGGTGTTTCTTCGTTTTGCCAATATTGTGCGAAGATCATCCTCGCTGCTGTTAAGACATGTAATATTAAATACATACTTTTCTTATCAAATTTTTCTGATATCATCCCTAATAAAAACAGTGGGATTAGGGTGTTTCTGAACTAGTGTGTCCATGGGGAATCAGACAGACCATCCTGTTACTTATCAGTACAATTTCATGCCCCCCCCCAAAAAAATAGCAATTAGGTTTTATAGACGCGGGTTTAGGGTTTCTACAGATAATCCTCAACCTATGACCACGGTTGAGCCCAAAATTTATATCACTAAGTGAGACATTTGTTAAGTAAGATTTGCCCCATTTTACGACCTTTCTTGCAACTGTTGTTAAATGAAACATTGCAGTTTTTAAGTCAGTAGCACAGCCATTAAATGAATCTGGCTTCCCCGTTGACTTTGCTTGTCAGAAGGTTGCAAAAGAGGATCAGATCCTGGGATGCTGCAACCGTCATAACTAGGAGACCCTTGCTAAGAATCCAAATTTCAATCACGTGGCCACATGGATGCTGCAACGGTCGTAAGTGTGAAAAATGATCATAAGTCCCTTTTTTCAGTGCCGTTGTGACAACTGCTGAAAGCCAACAACTACCTGTATTGCTTTCTGAACTCCTTTGCAATCCAATTCAACCAGGTTTAAAAAAAAACATATTAACAGAGTTGGAAAGGACCCTGTAGGTCAACTAGTCCAACCCCCACCCAATCAGGAGACCCCCCAACATTTCTGACAAATGGCAGCCCAGTCTCTTCTCAAAAGCTTCCAGGGATGAAGCTCCCACAACTTCCGAAGGCAACTTCTGTTCCATGGGTTGATTGTTCTGTCAGAAAAGTTCTCCTTATTTCTAGATTGAATTTCTCCTTGTTCAGTTTCCATCCATTGTTCCTTCTCTGGCCTTGGAGAATAGCTTGACCCCCTCCCTCCTCTCTGTGGCAGCCCCTCAAATATTGGAAGGTGCTCTCTTGTCTCCCCTGATCCTTCTCTTCCCTAGATTAGCCAGGCCCAGTTCCTGCAACCGTTCATCGTATGTTTTAGTCTCCAGTCTCCTCGTCATCCTGGTTGCTCTTCTCTGCACTTTTTCTAGAGTCTCACCATCTTTTTTATAGTGTGGTGACCAAAACTGGATGCAATATTCCAAGTGTGACCTTACTAAGGCTTTGTCTTGTCTTGTCAGGGGCAAGTTAATAAATTGTATCAAATAAACTGCAGACAATGGAGGCCCATTACTTTTCTTCCTCCCCCCTCCCCTTTTTTTAAAATTAAAAAAAAATCATCCTATATTCTTCTATATTATTTTGCCAAACAGCCTAATTGCCAAACTGCCTTCAGCACCACGGACAGCATCATTCTCCTTCCATTGAAACCCTCAAGATTTAGGACAATTCCTGGCCGGGCCGCCTTCTGACCCTTTCAACGGGGGGACAGGCAACGTTTTGACATGTTTGGGCTCCAGGCGTTCCGTCTGAGACGTGATAGAAAGTGAAATCTCTGCCTGAGCGTACACACACACACACACACACACACGCCCAAATGCACACATGAGAGGAAAGCAAAACTTGTTCTACTTATAGCTGGAACCTCATGTGCCCTTTACTGACAAGGAGGGGGAAATATGAATTATGCATGAGGACTAGAAGATTGTGTTTGCTGTTTGGTTGTTGCCCTGGATGGTGCATCGAAGGGTGAATTTTGGCGGTGCCTCTGCCGAACGTACACGGGTTTAGTCCGAAGGGCCTCGACGTGTACTGGGATTAAGTTGGGCTCCTAGGATTCGGATGTAATTAAATGTGTGGGGCCTTGAACGAGATTGTGTGCCTGTGGGGGCTTCTGGGTGTTTCTTTAATGATGCTGTGGAGCCCCAAATTTACATTGTTAAGTGAGAAATTTGTTAAGTGAGTCCCCCCCCCATTTTATGACTTTTCTTGCCATGGTTGTTAAGTGAGTGTGGCTTCCCCATTGACCTGAAAGTCAGCTGGGGGACTTTGGATTAATTCCAATGGGTTTCTCAGCCCAACCCACCTCACAGGGTTGTTGTTGTGAGGAAAACATGGGAACGAAGGAGTATTTGGCATGTTTGTAGCCTTGAGTTATTTCCAAAAATAATAAAGGCAGGATTAAAAATAACATGTTTTTTTAAACAAAAAAGGCATTTTCATAAAAATGTGGGAAGAAGGGTGCAAAGTCTTCTGAAGATGGAAAGGTATTTTTAGCCGTCAAGGATGCATTTAAGAAACACTTTATCTCCTTCCATCCTCTATCCAGATGGGCAGATAAAGTGACTTCTGTACCACATTCCTGCCTCCTGGGTAAATGTGGCATCATCTTTGTGCCTGGCTTGTAGCCACAACCCACAACTGGCTGTCATAGCAACGGCACAATCCAGAGACAATGAAGACCTGTGATCCAATCTCTTCTGGGTACATGAAGCTTGAATGGAGAGAGAGAGAGAAAGGAGGAGAGAGAAAGAGAAACAGAGAGAGAAAAAGAGAGAAAGGAGGAGAGAGAAAGAGAAACAGAGAGAGAAAGAGAGAGAGAGAAAGGAGGAGAGAGAGAGAAAGAGAGAGACAGAGAGAGAAAGTGAGGAGGAAAAGAAAGAGAGGAAAAAAGAGAGAGAAAGAAAAAGGAGAGAGAGAGAAAGAGAGAATGAGAAAGAGAGAAAAAGGACGAGACAGAAAGAGAAAGAAAGAAAGAGAGAAAGAAAAAGGAAGAGACAGAAGGAGAGAAAGAGAAAGAAAGAAAGAGAGAGGGAAAAAGAGAGAGAGAGAAAGAAAAGGGAGGAGAGAGAAAAAAAGGAGAGAGAAAGAGAAAGAGAGAAAGAAAAAAGAAGAGAGAAAGAGAGAGAGAAAGAAAGAAAATGAGAAAGAGAGAAAGGGAAAAAAAGAGAGAGAGAATCTGGTAATGGGAAAAACGCCCATCCTTCTCTGTGCAGCTCCATTTTTATAAAAGCATGAATTGCTTTGGGGCTGTTTATTTGTTTAAACAGAAGGTAGACTGTGTTTTTGCATTTTGTTGATTTGTTTTATTTTTATTTGTTTATCAAATTTATTTGCCCCCCATATGGTGGTTCAGTCCACTTTTTAAGGTTTGGTTTGGAGAGCGGAAAGCATCAGATCCTAATATCCTGACGGGGTTTTATCCCTTTTTTTCTCTTGAATTCCCGTAATTGTAAGTGTTTCTACACTGATAAATGAGTTTTTATATTCTTATTTTATTTCAGTTGCCCAGAATCGCTCTTGAGATCGTGAGAGGGGCGTCATATACATTTAATGAATCAATCAAAATATGCATTGCTGAAATGTCACGGGCCCAGGGTTTTAATGCAGGAGAAATGGAGAACTATTTTAAACATCTCTCAGAAAGAATCTGTTGGCATTTATATTTGAAAACGCCCAATTGGGCCTGAATTTAGATCCCTTTTCAAATGTAGCAAATAATAGAAAGTGGAGTCTAGTTTGACAGCCCTCTGCAATGTTTAATCATCAATTAAAGACCAAAATAAGCACTACGTCTCCCAGGTGACTCTCAGCTGTACCAGCAAAGTGGGGAAAATATAGCACACGGCCTGACTGTTAGGTGCTCGGGAAAAGCTGAATGAAAATGAGAGGTGATGAAAAGCCTTCCTAACATTTCGGGGGGATCTTTTCAGAAGCATCTGCTTAACCTTTGGACTGTCAATATTTTGCAACCGGGTAACAGGAGCAAAAGAGATAAAATAAATCTGTCTCAAATAATAATGCTGTAGCAGAATCTGATAGCATCTAAATGCGTTGGATTACAACCCTTCTCGAATTTCGCTGGTCTGGGGATGATGGGAATTATTGGGATCATTCAGTGTTTTTTAAACTTGGCAATTTTAAGATGGGTGGACTTCAAGTCCCAGAATTCTCCAGCCAGGCTGCTAATGAATGTGAAGATGGGTGGACTTCAAGTTTCAGAATTCTGGGACCCATTTTAAAGTTGCCAAAACTTCAAAAAACTGTGGTCTTAATCCATTTAATCCAGAGTCTCCGATTTGGGACAAATTAAGCGAAATACCCTTCGTTCTAATCTCGCAGAGGCCTCCTGTTCCCCTTTCCCCAGCATCGAAACTATGCATTTTCCCACCACTAAATTAAAAACCCCACCGGTACGAAATATCCACCGTTCTTCACCTGCTTGGCCCGATCGGGGTTCATGGTGGTCTGTGGCTGCAGGATATTGACGGACTCGGGTTTCACCACCGACTGGGGGATTTCTCGAACCTTTTCGGCAATGAAGTTGTGGACGGCGTTGAGGGCTTCGGCAGTGCCTTGCACCAGGCATACCCGCTCCGTGGTCCCTACGTGGAGGTGGAGGGGGAAAAAAACACCACATTTTAAAATGGGACTCGGCAGCTCTGGAAGGGGCTGAGGTCGGCTGGGTCCCTTTTCCTGGAAGGGGTCTCGGCTCGGAGGGACAAGCGACATACGAACCGCTCTGGATAGTGAGATGGGCAGCCTATGAATTTAACACAGGAACGTCCTCAACTTACAACCGTTCATTCTGTGGCTGTTGGAAGGAACAGCGGCACCGGGAAAAAAGCGATTGGTGACCGTTTCTCACACTTACTACCGTTGCAACATCCCCCTGGCCACGTGATCAGAATTTGGATGCTGGGCAACTGACTTGTATTTATGACGGTGACCGCGTCCCGGGGTTACGTGATCCCCTTTTGCGACCTTCTGACAAGCAAAAACCGGATTCGCACCGTTATGACTGCAGAGATTCACTTAAGAACCGTGACAAGAAGGGTCATAAAACGGGGCAAAGCTCACCACAGCTGCCTCGCTTAGCAATGGAAATGGAGGGGGGGAAGGTGTCAATTGTGGTCGTGAGTCGAGGACTAGCTGCCAGTAAAATCCAGAGCAAAGAACGGAAGGCATTCAGGAAGAGGATCTGCTTGTTTGATCCATCCCGGAGGGTTCTGGATTCAAGGATCTTGCAACAAGGAAGATTTTCCCCTCTCACCTGCTCCCTGCTCCCACTTCCTGCGAATAAGGAGTCCGGGGCTTCTGGACCCCCAACCTGTTTTTAGGGACCCCCAAATGGACGGTCCAGCTTGCCTGCCTTCCGTTTTGCGTGGGAAAGACACAGCAGCCTAACGGTTATTTTGCCGGGATTCCCTTTTCTGACACTCACGTTGCAAAGGCAAAGCAAAGCAATCCCAGGGTCCTTCTGCGGGGAATCTTTGCCCTTGGGAGGACAGGGCCCCGCCCACTTGGTACCCGGGCCCCGCCCACTGCAGTTCTGGTCCTCCCCTTGTGGCCGGGTGGGTTGTTATTTAGAGGGGAGGATGCCAGATGCCAACCTTGCCAGGACTTTGGGCATGCCAAGCAGGGGCTTCAGGGAAAGGAAGCAGGGAAGGAGCAGAGCAAGGGGAAGGAAGGAGGCCTCCGGAATGGAAACACGGCTTTTGAGGGCAAGAGGAGGTGGTTGCAGCACGGAAGGATTGCACTTTGCTCAGGGGAGGAGGAGAAGGGAAAGGACAAGGAGAAAGAGAAAGAGGGAGGGAGGGAGTAAGGAAGCAGGGAAGGGTGGAAGAAGGGAAGGAAGGAAGAAGGGAAGGAAG
>JANHFT010006201.1:16893-40841 GCA_032467955.1 Pseudoxenodon macrops | reverse complement strand
CAGATTTTTTTTTTCTTGTTTTCCTCCCCAAAAGCTAGGTGCGTCTTATACTTCGGAGCGTCTTATACTCCGAAAAACATGATAATCAAATTAAACTCAATAAAATTAAATTAGCCTTAATGGTGTGCTGACTCACACCATTAAGGCTAATTTAATTTAATTGAGTTTAATTTGATACTGATAACGAGTCAGCATAGGTAGTCCTTGACTTACAACCACAATTGAACTCAAAATTTCTGTTGTTAAGCGAGGCATTTGTTAAGTGAGTTTTGCCCCATTTTATGACCTTTCCTGCCAAAGTTGTTGTGAATCACTGCAGCTGATAAGTTAGCAACCTCGGTTGTTCATTGAATCTGGCTTCCCCATTCACTTGGCTTGTCGGAAGATCACAAAAGGCGATCACATGACCTTGGGACACAGCAACAGTCATAAATATGAACCAGCTGCCAAGAATTTTGATCACAGGATCATAGGGATGCTGCAAAGGTCGTAACAGTGAAATCTTCAAATCAAATCTTCTCGTTATCAGTATCAATAAACATACACCCAAAATAACGTGAATGGGTTTATTAAATGGTTGTGATGGTTTCTCAATTGTGTTTAGGTAATCTCCCCTCGCAATTTTTTTAATTTAAATTACCATCCAAGCTAAGCAAAACAACACTTTTCTCACTTCAACACAAAATAATGTCAGCCATGCTCATGGATAACACGAAATGCTTATTTCAGGCAATATGTTCCTTTTAACATAAACCTAATAAATAACTGAGCTGCCCATTTTTCATCTTAAGTATTCAGTGCTGTTTATTCCAGAATTTATGGCCTAGTTGGGGTTGTCTAAAGTTCTCCTGACAATCTGCAGGACATATTTCTAAGGCTTTTACCACAAATTAGCATCCTAAAAATCGGAGGCTGCCAATTTCTTTGGTGTTAGAGAATTATAGCCTGTGAAACAAGCTTACAGTGGATACTAAAGACCGACTGAAAAACTCAAGGATGTCTTTATTTGTTGTGTGTTTGGGGACTGAGGGAGGAGGAAGGTAATTTTATTTGTGTCATTCCAAGGCAAAATGGAAAGGACACAAATCTGATGTAGTTCAAGATTAGTTAACATCTTGCCTTGATCTCTCTCCAGTGAGAGAATTTCTCTGCTCTTACAGAAACCACTTGCCTGAACCTAATTATCAGAAGCTGATTTCTGAATTGTTTTCCTTTGAAGTTACGGTATTGTCTGCTTTATTGATTAGAGAGCCAGGTCTTCAATCTAAGGTATCCAAGATGTGATTTGAACCTGATCACTTGTGCCTCAAGTGAGAAACCTGGATTAATATGTTCTGTGACTCGTTTGTTTGTTTTCTTGATTATTCATGATATTTCCAGATTCCCCTCCCCCCCCCAAATATCCTGCTTTTTCAAAGTCAAACTTTTCTTTCCATAAAGTTTCACAGGGAAAATGGTTTGCTTCACTAATTCCAAGGGGTTCATATTTTCGACACCCAATCAATGTAAAGACCTAACTCCCTAGTCCGTAATGCTGGGAAAAGTTGAAGGAAAGGAAAGAGGAGGATGACCAGCAGAAAGGTGGATGGACTCAATTACAGTGACGGTGGGTGCACCATTGAATGACCTGAAAGATCAAGTTGGGGATCATCATGGAGAAAATCCATCTGTGAAGTTGCTGAGAGTCAACATCAACTTGAAAGCACATAATCAATCCAAAGTCAAGAATTCTCAAACTGTGGGGTTGTAACCTCATCAAGGATCACCAACGTGTGTGTGTGTGTGTGTGTGTGTGTGTTACAAAATTATATGAAAACTGATCAGCTTCACACAAGGAGAAATGGAACCACTGGATAAGTCAGCAATGGGGAGAAAGCCCAGAGACTTTTGAGATACAATTAAACCATGGGGGTAGTCTTCTGTTTAGAACAATCTGCCGATCATAGCAGCGTTGTGATTGAAGGATGATTTCTTTCTGACTGGTGACTTATTGTCCTGTGTCTGGGGTCTTATCTAGTAGTATATACATTAATTAAATTCAGTATTTTTAAAGCATTTGAAACTCTCTTTTCCAAAAGTAAGCTTAATTCAAGAAAGCTTGATGAGAATTAGGTATCAGTTCAGTGGTTTGAATCCCTAACGCTGCGTAATGGAGTGAGCTCCCATTACTTGTCCCAGCTACTTCCAACCTAGCAGTTCGAAAGCACGTAAAAATGCAAGTAGAAAAATAGGGACCATCTTTGGTGGGAAAGTAACAACGTTCCATGCGCCTTTAGTCATGCTGGACACATGACCTCGGAGACGTCTTCGGACAGCACTGGCTTTTTGGCTTTGAAACAGAGATGAGCACCACCTCCTAGAGTCGGGAATGACTAGCACATATGTGCAAGAGGAACCTTTACCTTTAGTAAATGGTTATGTTTTTTGTTTTTGGTTTTTTGCAAAACAGTAATTCCTTTTAATTCATTAGTTTTATTCATGGTGTGTGTGATCAAATTATTTCAGGGAGTTTCAGTATAGCAAATTTTGAGATACCCCATGTTAAACAATGCTGCTCCAAATTAAATACGTTTCCTGTCACCAGTGCATTTTTTTTCTCCAAAATTAATAGCTCATCTTAGATCGCTTGAATCCAATGAGCTTCATCTGTGTACATCTCCTGAATATTTAGAAAGTCAGTAGAGCGAATGCTGGGCAGTGTTTTTCAAGGCTGGATAGAATACCTCCCTGCTGTTGAAATCAACCTTCCTAATTTTTATCATGGCTCTAAGGAGGTTAAATAAAGTGATAGAAAGGATAGGTCTGTGGATTCACTGTTAGTCTTGAAAGCATAATCTTACTTTGGAAATGGAGAAAGAATTGCCCCCATTTACAGGAAGGTGTTTTCTTGGTCTCCTGCTCATAAGTGTCTCAGAGACGTCTGGCTGGCCATAGTGAGAGAAAAAAATGAGAGAGCTTTGACCTCATCCAGAGATCTGTTCTGAGTGCTCCAGATGTTTTTGACTGCAGCCTAATGCCTAGCGATAATTGGATATACAATTCAGCATACACAGAGGGTGACAGATTCCCTTGAATAGCCTAAATAATAGTACCAGGTACAATACGACTGCGGTATCTGTGCTTATAAAACCTGACTTCACACAAGGCACTACATTTTTTCCTGATTCTTTTTTTTGTGTGTGTGGATAAATCTAATGTTTTATCCAGAGCCATTGATTTAGGTTTTAAGAGCTTCTAAGATTAGTCTCTGACCTGTTTCTTTCTGGTGTTTCAGAAAATCTGATGGAGTGAGCTGCAGCTCATGAAGCTTATGCCTTAATGAAATTTGATAGTTGAAAAAGCTGCTATCAGACACCTTATTTTTTTGTACCAATAGCTATCGTTATAATGTGACTATAACCATTGTCTTCTGCTATAACGATTAGCATAGCCGGTGATTTTAAATGTAAGAAGAAAGCTAATACATAAATTTATTTTTATAGCATTGGACTTTTTTTTAAAAAAAAATCCGCAGTTAGGCAAGTAACAAAAAAAGTAATTATCCACGAGCCTGCTTCTGTATGTTATTCTGTCACACCACTTTGTTTATTTTAAAAAAAGAGGTTATAACATACATGGCTTTTTCATTGTGATTTCACATGAGTGTAAATAAATATAAATAATAGTGCTAGTTCAGATCAAAAGGTTTGGAGAAAGATAGAAAATCTTAAGCATGTTTAAACCCTGTTTCTAATAGTGGAACGTGACATATTTTTAAACCCGGTTTGTGCTTATGTTTAAGCATACGTTATACGGACTCGGACACCATTATTTTTCTATAACATTTCTTTGTAAAATGGTTAAGGTTTCCCTGTCTAGTTGTTTCTGATTTTAGGGCACGGTGCTTATCTCCTCTTCTTGGCTGTCGAAATATATTTTCCATGTTCATGTGACCAGCATGGATATATACCGAGGCACCAGGGGTGGGTTGTAGATCCTTTTGCTGCCGGTTTGCTCAGGGTCGCAGCATGCGCGCGCGCACACAGCATTAAAAAAACAGCTTCTGCACATGCGCAGAAGCAAAATTCAAGATGGGGGCGCCCACGGAGACACTGACAGAACCGGCTCCATGATGTCATCACCGAGCTACTAACGGTTGTAAAGAACTGGTTAGAACTGTAGGAACCCACCTCTACGAGGCACATAGAACACTATGTTACCTTCCCACTGAAGTGGTACCTATAAATCTACTCACATTTGCATGCTTTCAAACGTCTAGATAGGCAGGAACTGGGGCAGGAATGTGAGCTCATCCTTTTGCATGGTGCTCGGCTCTCGAACCCAGGCTGTCACCTTTCCAGCTGAAAAGCTCAACTCTTTTAACCGCTAAGCCATAAAATACCAAATGGTATTCAGGTTCAAAATGCTAATAAAGCACCTTTTCTGCTAATCTGTGATTTCTATTCACATTCTTCTATCTGTGCTGTAGTTTGGGCCTGAGAAGAGATTTAAAAAAAAAGAAAAACTTTAATAGCCCCTGCGGCATGGGATTACATGAATTCCTTCTTGTTCCTCAATTTTAATATGGATTAATGTGGTTTATGAACAACCATCTCCAACCTACAGAGGTTATTTTTGAATGATGGTTATCCTAATAGACAGGCTGATTAAATCTACTTAGGTGATCTCTTTCAGACAGTCTCTCTCTCTCTCTCCCTCTGGAAATGCTGTTTGGCAAGTTTGGCTGTGTTCAGTCCGCCGTCTTTGTTTTTTTGGTCTTCTGCTTATGGATCAGATAATAAATAATTTTCCACAAGCAAACAGCAATGTTTAGCTATCAAGTTCCAGAAGCTTCTTTCCCTCCTCTCCCCTTCATCACATTGAAAACATTATATATTCTAAATACTGTATCCAATAAGCAGAGCGGGACAAAGGCTTGCTCCATTTTGCAGATGTATTTTCTTATGTGTTTGTTTGTCTTTTCCATTAGAAAAACAGTTTAAACCTCTTAACGCGGCTTTGAGACAGAAAATAAGATGTCTATAAATATCTTAGGCAACATTACGTTTTTCTCTTGAAGCGTTCAGAGATTATGTCCACCATTATTAAATTGTTCTACTTTACAGCTGGGATTGAACAATTGCCTGTTTAGAAAGCCATGATAATTTGTTGAAGCAAAAAAAGAAATATATATATTTTTTATTCAGCTATTTAAAACATTTCTGTACTACCTGTCTTGCAAATGTGACACTTTTTAAATGGCCTAGCTGTTACCACTAGAAGATGTCAGTTTATACCCTGCAGTAATTTGCCCTCCCTTTTTTTAGCAGTGAAAAAGTAATCAAATGGTGATCCTGAATCTGATTACACCTAATAGTGTATTCCTGTTTTTTTCTCCCTGCAAAAAAAAAAGAAAGAAACAGGTTTGTTTTTCTGCTTCAGTGGTAATGATGTTAACATGAAACAAATAGGAAGACGCCCATGCAGTTGGTAGGCAGCTTAGCAGCTGCTCATATCCATGCTGAAATTATAATGGAAATGGGAAATTAAAGATTTTATTTCTGCAATGGTCCTCCCCAGTTCTGCAGTAGATTGCAATTTAAAATTACTGAGGACTCATCATTGCAATCTTTTAGGAAAGGACTGTACAATCACACAGCCTTTCCTTCACTTCTTTTATAGAACTTATAGTATTATTGATGTTTAGTTACAATTGCAGCCTAGATGTTAACATTGCCTGATCTGGCTGTTTATTAATAATGATCGTTAAAATGTTCTGCTGTTTTATTATTGTACTAAAATTTATTATGTAAACGGTCATCACAGGCCTTTCCTCTTTATAAATTGAATTAGTAGTATTTAAAATCCAAAAGTACAATCAATGCAATGAACCTAAACTAGAGGTGGGCAACTCTTCTATTGGTAGATACATTTGGTGTGCTCTAGGCTCTCTTACCTGCACATGTGATCTATTCACAAAATGGTTGATAAGTATAAATGTGTTCTACTAGCACGCATCCATGAACGTAAACTATCATGTCATGTCAGTTCATCAGAAGACATAATGAAAACTCTTTAATTCAGGGGTCCCCAAACCTGGCAACTTTAAGACTTGTGGACTTCAACTCCCAGAATTCTGGGAGTTGAAGTCCACAAGTCTTAAGAGTTGCCAAGTTTGAAGACCTCTGCTTTAATTTCACAGCATATACACAGATTTAAGCATAGTTTCAAATGGGAAAATGTGACCATCCTAGACGAAGCCAAGTCCAAAAATGCCAAGGAATTTCTAGAAGCCTGGCACTCTGACAAATTAGCCATCAGTAGACACATAGAGATGAACAACATGTATAGACTATGCAAAAGAGACAATCAACCAACCAAAAGGGGAACAAAAAGACCCAAGCACCTCTCCACCAGCAATCAGCATACAGATCAGCATAGATTAACTCCAAAATTAACATGAAATCAACTATCAAGTAAAATATACCCCAATGGAGAAACTACCAAAAAATCCCAACCAAAAAATATCTTAAGACCAAACCAACCAACACTGACAAGGCAAGTAACTAAAATATAAACGGACAGCAAATCACACTCCTTACTAGCACTGATGATGTTACCTAGTTTAGGTAATGAAACGTCTGCAAGAAAACAACCAAGCTCAGAGAGCATCAAGGACCCCTCATTTTAACCCCGAGCTACAAATATTTCCTTTATTTGCACCATGTGTTGATAACCACTGAGACCACTAAGGCTGGTTTATGCCATAATCTTTCAACCTTGATTTTTCTTGTCTTAATACTGTGTGATCTCTTCCAATTCTTTGTTTTCTACGATCCTCAAATGTTACGACATCAATTACTCACACTTTCTTCTTTTTAACCACAGTTAAAACTTTTATCAGTTCGAATTCAGGAATCCACAGTATTTTAACCTGCTCGTTTTGGAATACTTTATCAACTATATGTACCCATCCCTTTTTCATTTCTGCCAAATGATCACTTTTACAGATGTTATTATGGTTGGTCTCAAGATCATCCTGCTGTTTCAACTGGATTTGGCATTTTTATCCACCCATCGAGTCCTTCCCAAGGGCTTTTGTTTCATGCAGGTGTGTTATTCCTTACTTCTAGGGAGAAGGTCGTTAACCACTTCCTATAAAATTATTATTTATATCATACATTTCCATTGGCTGATAGTTGTATCTTATAAAAGCTTTTTCAGTTTTTCTATTTTTCCACTTCACTTATTTGACAGATGAAATCTATGGGGTTGTACTTGTACCTCAGATGATGCTTGTCTGTTAATGTTTGCAGTGCCAGCATAAGATTATGTTTCAAAATGATATCCTGGAGCTGATTTCTAGAAGCACATTTTACCATCTCAGAATTTTTACTGTCTTTATTATCTATACATTACGCTCCCCTGGGTGTCATCTCTGAGGAATGTAAGACTGGAAATGGCTGCTGCGGATCTAAGGAAACTTTAGTGTCAGTAAAATGACTTGCATATTGCTGGAGCCATTTTGAATTTCTTACTTTAAAATGACATCGTTGATCATATTATACAGAGTAGAGTCAAAATATCAGTGAAATGCTACGCTTGGCAATTGCTCTCTTTCTCTCTTAATTCCTAAGGAGGATTTTCTACTGTGAACCAAAGCTGAACACAGCATGATTACTTATCTTTCAAGAAATTATAAAACTCTATTGATGAGTATCAGAGCATGGATCTTTGAAGACATTTAATAATCTGCCGGACTCGACTTTGATCTTGCCCCCTGTTTTTGCAGTGTGAGAGCAAATTTAAGTGTCACACTCAATATTATTTAAGGGTCCGTCTTATCATTTCTTCTAAAGGCAGTCCAATCAAACGTATTCTGTGTAACTGAGCAGAAGACGAACATAATAAAATGTATTTATTATGATTTAGCTGTTATATTATGCCTTTCTTCTAGGAACACCAGAGGTTTACATGAGTTGCCATTTTTATCTCTATAATAGTGGTCCTCTTGAGGTACATTGGAGGAAGAAGGGGCGAGAGAGAGTGATTGACTGAAAGGCATCCAGGAGGGGGATTATTGAGGGTAGACATAAACATAGTTCTGTCCAATCCTAAATTTTCTTATTCATTCATTTATTATCATGTTGTTTATTATTTTTGTAAATAACTCAAGAATTTCACTCCTTTTTTTTCTCCTCTTTTCCTCACAACAACAACCCTGTGAGGTGGGTTGGACTGACTGGTTCAATGTCACCCAACCAGCTTTTCATATGCCGAAGGCAGGACTTGAATTCACAGTCTCCTGGCTTCTAGCCTGGTGCCTTAACAAAATTGGTCTAATCTTAACCTTGACGATTATACAGTGCTGGTTCCCTTTTCTCCCCATCAAAGTCTGCTTTTTCAGTCTTATTTGTGCACACTTCTTGGAGGAAATAACACATATTTCTCTAGAATGATTCACTAGAACGATGATAAACCTGTGGCATAACGGGAGCCAGATGCTTTACCCATGCAATTGAGCAAACTTTCCTCCTTTGCTCATTATAAAGATACTCCGTATGTTTAAATCCATGTTTTTTGGAGTCAGTGATAGACAGAAATGGCAAAACCAAATCTCTCAGGAGCTGTCATCGTAAATTCTGCCCTCTCATAACAGACAGGAGAGTGGCTTATAGTGTCATATATGTGACCATGCATGACAGCAATTACAGATAATTGCACTTGTGTCCTGTCAAGCTTTAGATAATGTATGTCAATTACTGGGCCATCTAGATGGGTCAGTAAAAAGCAGTGATTTTTATTGCTATAATTGGAAGCATTTAAGGGATGTTGTTTGTCTTTGTCTGGGGTCTAGTTATAGGTTCATTATATTCCATTCGGTTCCAGGTCCTTGCAAAACCTAGTTTTCTTTTGGAGCATCTAGTTTTCTCTTGGAGAAACATGGAAAATTAGCCACAATTTTTCCATATTTATGCCCACAATTACCGTATAATCATTTCCATTTCTTTATGCTGGCTTTGGCATCCTGAAAAGGAGATTTATAACAGTTAGATGTAGATAGTCATCCATGGAGAATAAGGTAAGAAGTAGAGCATCTTCCATGGAGATTAACATATTACTAACCAGAATAGGATCTGCACTGGGGGGGGAAAGGCTTAACCCACTGTCAAAAGTAGCCAGTGTCAGAAAAATTCTTTAATTTTGTAGTAACCATGCCAAATATAATGAATCAGAAGCAAACCAAATCTGGTAACAACCACCTGTATGCTGATTCTGAACATGCATAGAATGAATATTGAGTCACTGAATTTGGAAAAACTACCCTTCTATTGAAGTAGGCTTATGAATGTTTACATTCTGTAGAAGATGAAAATCTGATGTTCTAATCATCGTTGCTTGTTTGCAGCACATCTTTATGTCAATGGTGCATTCTCAGGCAGTGTCTGAATAAAATATGAGCAGATCCAGGGAACTGACTTGCTTCTGAAACAAAACAGATACAGCATGCCCTGAATAATGTGTCAAGATCACCAGAATAAGCTCAGTTTTACATTGGCTCTGTCTAGTTGTAGCTTAACTAGGCAAACCTCAAGAGATCCTTGCAAAATACTTTTTGGGGAGGAAAAATGGGGAGGGGTGTCTTTGTTATTTGGTTAATGGATGTGCATTTCCATTCCAGAAAGTACAACAGAGTCCCTGACATCCGTACAATGTCTCCAGACCTCTCCACAACAGTTTAAGGGTACCGTTAATATTTAAAGATTTAATGCAATGCGATGCATCGATTAAATACCTTCCAGTTCACATCACATTCTGGAGGTTCAGATAGCCATTGCAGTTATTCTGCAGTAAAGTTTGCACGATTTGTGTTATTTTACAACCTAGCCTAACTTCCACATAAGCATATTTGAAAAATGGCAGTATAAGCAGAATGTTATTTCTGGTTTTAGTAATCAAGACCAGAGACGGCTATCTTTGCATAAGCCAACAGGCTGGCTAGGAAAGCATGGGAATAAATATTTAAACATGCTAAAGTATGTATGGGAAAGTTGTACTTTTCAAAACACTACACATTTTGGATTTTTCTGGATGCTACTTCTGTTAGTTGGCTTTTCATATGGATCTGGCTGGCCCTGGTAAACTAGATAGATTAGTCTAGTGCAACAGCTGAGTGTCATTTTGTTATGCATAATTGTTTGCTGATGGATGCCATTTCTCAGGGAAATGGTTGGAATGTCTATTTTTTTTTTAAATTATGTTATTAAACTTTCAAAAGAGAGAAACAGAGAGAGGCAAAGAAAATGAACAAATATAAAAGGGCTAGAATTTCTAGAGTCCCCAAAGCTTTTTAAAAACTTTACACTATATTTATTAAATGTTTTTGACAAAGGAAAAAAGACAAGAGGGGAAAAAATATAAAACATAAAAGGGAATTTAAAAAAAAGGACTTTACAAGGATCACAGAATTAAATAAGACTAAGTGGTAAGAAAATATTTCATTAGTTGACTTCAGATAACTGAATATTGTATCATTTAAAAAAACAACTGCATGCCAATATTAAAATCTAGTTGGTTTGTACATTTCAAAAGCAAATCACCACAGTATATCTCACAAAGTAATTTCTGTCCAATCAGTAACGGAATTATCCTTATTTAACAGCTTATTAAGAGTTAAACTATTAAGACCATATTAAGAAACTTTCAGATGTGCTATAAACTCATGTATGGAAGTATAATCCCGCAAATGATTTCCAAGTTGAATTAAATTATGTGCCAGATTTACTTTTTTAAAATAAAAAGTTATTTTAGACATTGAGGTATATACTCCCACAACTTAATTAACTGTTCTTTCAGAGAAGAACTGCATACACCTTCCAATAAAAAGCCTCACAGCCTTTAAACATATAGAAAGCTAGTTTGATATTCTTTATGGCGATAAAGGTTTAGTAATATTTAAATTAAAAATAGAAGGCTGGAAAGAGAAGTTCAGTTTCACTTTATTATAAATCATTTTCCAAAAGTGTTGAGCTTGACAATGTTGCCTCCAAAGATGGAAAAAATAACTAAACCTGATTGTTATATTTCCAGCTTTAAAAAAAGAAGAAGTGTCTATTAGTGGATTAATAATATCCGCAGCAAAATAGTTTTCTCTTAAGTATAATATTTGGTATAAATTTTATGTTTTTCCATTGAAATCCTCCATTGCTGCATATCAATTACTGTGTCTAAATTCTATATCCATTTCCCAAAGCTTTTAAACAAAGCCCTCCAAGATTTTAGTACTCTCTAAGGAACATACAACCGTCTTTTAAAACTGAAAAATCTAAAAAGAAGAAGAAAAAAAAACCAGAAGTAAAATACCAAATATGACTGATAGATAACTATATGCATTATAAGCTACTGTAATTCTTTCCCTCAATGCCTTTGAATAAAATTGGCTCAAGTTGAAAGATAATTTTCCTGGTTCCTTCATTTATAAAGCTCCCTCCCCCAGCTCAATTTTTTTCTCTTTATGCTTGAAGGAACTATTAATTCCTAACATGCTTATTGCCTTCTTACTGCCAATATCTTTATTTAACTCCTTACTGCTTGAACTGCTTGTCTCTGTGGCAAAATGAAAAATCAGTACTTTTTGGGGAAAAAGAAAAGATCCGTATTTATTTTAAAGGTTTTTGCTTTGTCTTGCTCTGACCCATTTCTGAAACTGTTAGTTACACGATTCTCCAAGATTTTGTTTGATGCAAGACTAGACCTGTTTTCGCAATTGTCTTCATTGCTTCCAACATTTTAAATTCCACCATGCAAAGCATTTGAATTATATCAATAGCTGCATTTAATTTCGCATTTATTTCCGATGGCCTTCAGTACGAATAACATTCTGTACTGCTCCGCAATTTCATAACAGCTGTCTACAAAACACAGACACGGAAATTCTTTTTCTCTTAAGTTTTAAGAAATATTCCAGCTCTAAAGTCTTCTGTTTTCAATGTTGCATTTAGGATGGCAGGTTTGTCAGGTCTGCTTTTCATTATTTATAATTAACATTTTGAGGGAGGAAAACATTTTACAAAGATGATGGAGAACACAGCCAAATGCAATGCTCTGTATGCTGAATTTCATTCAAACCACACTCTCTTTCCTCTGCCATTTGCTCATTCGCTTTGGCAGCAATGGCAGTTACCCAGAGTATGTGATAGTGATACAGGGAACACACAAAACAGGGCATGACAAATAGGAGAAACAACATGGAATGATGTTCCTATGTTCTTTGCGGTACATTGATAATTGAATCTGCTCGTTTGATTTTTCTTTAACCATCTATTGACTTATGATGGTGCGATTCATGAATATCTAATTATTGGCTGCCTTAAGTCATCTCCCTTTATAAGAGACACGCTGAAGTGTGGACATATTTCAAAATTGCATGATTAGCATTACTAGCAGCTAGGGCTATGCAAATGCCAGATGGAACTATAGCATATTTGTAAATTGGGTCCTTGGTGTTCGTTGAGCTTGGTAGTTTTCTTGCAGACATTTCATTACCAAACTAGGTAACATCATCAGTGCATATGATGATATCATCACCACATATTCTATATGGTTGTGTATGCATTTCTGCTAGCATATATCCATCCATCCCTAACTTATACTGGATAAAACTATTTTATTCAGTTTTCAACAATCCCCTTAAATCTAATCAAACCTGCTCTTTCTCTTGTATTGGTTAATGTCTTCCAGTCTGGAAGAGGAGAAGCAAAAATGTGTAGCTTGCACAAAATCTCCACCAGGATATCAGTGCAGGTCTAAATTGTTGATGGTCTGCATGCAGTCCCCAGGTTACATTTTGTTCCCAAGTCTGTGTTTAACCTGAATTTGTATGTACTTGTAAGTCAGAACTCATACTTATCGTATGTATGGACTGTAAGTTAGAACTCATACTTATGAATGATGGTGGACAGCAATGTACTTCCTCAGGTCAACGGACCACGGAAGCCATGCAGTGTTTTAATGAACAACTAAAAGTGTTCAAAAGGCATGTATATTAAAAGAAATACGTGGCTTCAGTAGTTCATAAAAACATTGCCCATCTTGAGCGATTCAGTGGTTTAATGAAAGATAATGCCCTCTGCCATTTTTAATAATTGGTAGCCTATTCTTAACCCGAGGATTCCCATAAAGGGGCTTTGGGAAAGTAAACACAAAGTAGAAGGGAATACCACTTTTGTAATCTTTACTAAATGTTTTGCTACACCGTTAAATTGAAAATAACAATGAAAACATCATGGTTTGAAGCAATTTATCTTTTCAGAAAGTAGCAATATAGTCAAACATGTATCTCACATTTCCTCAAAACAGCAAAGCCAATTGAGATTTTCACCGACCACAAACATGGTTTATATTTATAATTTAATTCAAGTGGCCACATGATCAGTTAAATAGCTCCTAGAGGCCCCATCTTTAATATTGTAGGATGGATGAATTGCTGATTAAGGGAAAGCTTAATAGACTTGAATTGGTGATACGGTATGTTGTGGACAGTATTATTCTCACTCTTTGGTATCAAATTTGCAGCTTGCCTTGGAAGTTTGTTTGGATTCTAGCTTGGGCCCATTTATTCATTTATTAATCAAATTTATATGGCCACTCATCTCATGCAAAGTGCCTCTGAAAAATGTACAAGTCAGAGTTCATTTTAGCTAAATAGTGGAAACTGCCAGTTGATTTTTCTGCACAACTTTTAATTGATATGCCCTATCCAGGAGAAGACAGATTTCCTTACCACTTCTTCCTATTCTTCCTATTTTCAACTTCTCTGTGATAATTAGTTCCTTTTAATGTAGTTAAAACTTAATTGTATGTTGAGGTTTTAGATAAGTAGAGTAAATGAAATCATTTTATTATTTGAACAAATCTAAGGAGAATTCAACTTAGGACAATTTTAGGTTTTATAACCTTCATCTTTATTTTTAATACTGGATTCTGTATTTCATGTTCTTCTTTTGACTCTTCCATTATTATTTTTTTCATTTTCTTCTGGTTGATTGTTGACATTGACCCTTCCATTTATGACAGGCTCTTAAGAATTTGGAAAAGACCATCTGCAAAAAAAATAATATTATGAATTAGATGGCAGTAATAGACACTTGTAAGTGTTAATGCTCAGTTTCCATATTATCACATTTGGGTAATCCATGTGCAAAAGGAGCTGGCAAGATTTATTTATCCCAAGTGATGTAAGAACTTAGTATGAGAGAACTTAACGTATCATAACTATCATCTGGGTATTCTCTTTTAATGATGCATTCGTTTTCACAGTTAAGAAAAAGATATGTCAGATGATTCTGTGGGCTGATAAAAGTCAAAGCCTCCAAAAATTATTTAATGGAGACTTGAAGGATTTATCTTCATAACAAGGAAATGAAATCACCCAGGGAGGCTGGGCAGGTAATTGTACGTCAAGGGGGAAAATCTATGATAGGCAACAACTGAATGGATATTTATGGAAAGTGATCCAGTTTTTCTTAACGATCTGTAGTTCATTTTAGGTGATGGAAGTACAGGTCAGGACCTGCTTTCTTTACGAACTTTTTCTTTTGTCAGATTAAGTTTTCCCAACTCATTCGCCCATGCCTGTAGAGCTATTTTTTCCCCAGACTATAGAGAGATAGTTCCAGCAGACCTCTAGAAAAACTTCTAATGGAAATACTTAAAATCATTCTACATTCGTTTGGTTCTCTTTGGTGCCAAGAAACAAATACTTATTCATGTGATAACCCGATTGCCTTTCAAACGTGTTATCTTGTCTTGCCAAGTGTTCACTGTCTTTATAGATACTTGCCTTAGGGAATTGTATGTCATATTTTTGGATCCAGTCAAGTATAAATTAGGTGTGTAATGTTGGCTGCTATCTTTACGGGTGACAGTTAGAGTAACTTTCAGTCTATCAGATGTGTTGAGAACCTTGTTAGATTCCTCCTTGGGCTGGATTGTGGACCAAAGCAGAGAAATGAGTGGCTAAAAGGTCACTAAAGTTATGAGGAGTAACCAAAATCACAAATTCAGTGGACATTTTATCTTTCCTCATTCTTACACATTGTGTTAGATCCAGACAGTCTTATAGACTGGATCCCCTGCACTCACAAATAACATGTCCCATTGATTTCAGTTGGTCTTCTCCAAGTATGCATATCCTGGTTCTGATCCATCAGGTTTAGAACTTCTTTACAGGAGATTCTTCTCCCTTAGTTAACATCCACACTTCTTTCAGTTTTTAAAATTACAGTTATTTATCTACTTTTGACCTGTTATTATATATATACACACACACACACGCACACACACATATATTATAATTAAAACTATAATCTGGATTGTGGATGTTTCAGTACCTGGAGAAAAGCCGAAGAAAAGACAACGAAGAAAAAGCACAAGGTTCAAAGTCCTGCAAATAGAAGTAGAATGACTGGCAGAAGAAAGTAAAGTTATTACAATAAAATCAATATAACGTAAAGATAATAGAGGGCAAGTGTGATGAAGCAAGAGCGTTTTACTCTCTCTTGTCAAAGGCCTGGGTGAAGATTGTCTGTCTGTCTATCTACGTGGCCTTAGGTATCTTGGAGCCAGATTTTAAAAGTATTGTAATGATTTAGGCACAATTTAAAAGATTATAAGCTTCAGTTGTTGAAATGTTCATGGGAGTGAGGATTTCACAGTTTCAATAAATAATTGTTACATCTCCACATTTTCAAGAACTAGTTATTATCTTAATAGATATAGAAAGGTATGTCTGTCAAGACAGAACATTCTGCAATAATAGTCCTAATTTAAGTGAAAGATTTAACTTGGATTGCCAATTAGAGGTCTTTGGAGGTATGATATTTTGAAGTTCAAGATTTGAGACGCATGGCCTTCTAAGAAGAAGCTGACCTTTTATTGTAGAATTAGCAATCTTTTTTTTTTCTTGCAGCATCAGAGCAAGATCTCAACAATGGCAGGAGACCACTGGTATATTTTAGCAGTATATCACATTCACTCACTTACTCATTCAGAGCATACATACCAATTATATACTCTCCTTGATGGCCAAGGTATAGTAGGGTGTGAAAAATCCCGTTGGAACATTCAGAGGTGATTTTTGATGGACTAAGAAGATGAGACTTCAAACTTCACTTCTCTCCAGCTTTTTAATAGGCAATGGTGGCTTTTCTTGGCTGAATTATTTGTATCCTCAACATCATTCATACAATGTTCATAGTCATTCAATAAGTAGTCTGGTTAGATCTCAAGAAGTTGCTTGCCATGATTGTACAGAAGGCAAAATTCTTGGTTAAAAACATTTTGATATATTTGGAGATATTCCTGTGCAATTCTTATTTTTTACATTTCAGATCTCTTTTCTAGTGATCACAACATTTAGTATCTGGCCACTAACGTATCCTGTAAAAGCTTGCTTCCCTGTCCCACATTTTATGTTGTCCTGACATAAGAATAGGAACAGTGGTGGGATTCAAAATTTTTTTACTACTAGTTCTGTGTGCGTGGCTTGGTGGGCGTGGCAGGCGAAGGATTCTGTAAAATATCCATTCCCACCCCACTCCAGAGGAAGGTTACTGCAAAATCCTCGTTTCCTCCGGATCAGCTGGGATTCGGGAGGCAGAGAATAGATGGGGGCGGGGCCAGTCAGAGGTGGTATTCACCAGTTCTCCAAACTACTTAAAATTTCCGCTACCGGTTCTCCAAACTACTCAAAATTTCCACTACCAGTTCTCTAGAACTGGTCAAAACCTACTGAAACCCACCTCTGAATAGGAGAGAGCAGATTATTCTAAATCGTAATTTGTTTTACCATAGTTTGCTAAAAAACAACACCACCACCACACTAATAATACTAGGTTCACATAATGTTCTCAACCAATTTCCAAAGCACAGTAGGTTGTTGTTGTTAGTTGCAAAGATTTGTCCAACCCATTGTGACCCCATGGACAACGTCCCTCCAGCCCTTCCTGTCCTCTACCATCCTCTAGAGTCCATTTAAGCTCATGCCTACTGCTTCAGTGACTCCATCCAACCACCTCATCCTCTTTGTCAGTGAGTTATGGCACAGTAATGGCAAAATGAAGAAAACTATATCCTGGCTTGATAGGTTGCGAAATGAAATATAATATGCCCATAGCTAAGTATCCAGAGCAGTGTTTCTCAACCTTGGCTATTTTAAGATATTTGGACTTCAACTCCCAAAATTCCCCAGCCAGCAAAATTGGCTGGGGAATTCTGGGAGTTGAAGTCCAGATATCTTAAAATTGCCAAGGTTGAGAAACAGTGATCCAGAGAGTCTGCAAAATGGTGGGTATGGCATTGTAGTCAAGGCCTCTTTCACCTGGGCATCAGACTACACTGTACTGTTCGTTTGGAAACCTTTAGCCACAGCCGTGGAATCAATGGGAGCTGTCTGTACATCGTAAACGCCCCTGTTATAAATGGAATTTCCTGGGACCTGGTCTCGCTGCACCGCTTATTGTCTGCTGCACTTTTCATGATGTTTTTTAATTACATACTCTAGGTCTTAAAGAGAACTTTCAGTCTTCCGACAGATTTTATCTGCTGATTATTTTCACAAATTGTTACAGAAAAAGCCTCCAGGGCTGCAGTGTAGGTGGAGGCTCAGTTACCCAGTCATAGATTGGATGCCAAGGAGCAGCGTCTTAACCTATGCATACAAAGGCAGGTGCTGACAGTTCCATCTTGCCAAGGGAAACATGCTCACATTCTGGAGACTAACTGAGAAGACGGTAAAGAAACAATCTTGGCGCGTTAGACAAGAAAACAGCTAGTGTTTTCTCTCTCGCTTTGACCCTTACGTCAAACAGATTTCCGCTTCTGTCAAATGGGCTTCCTCGTAAGAAAGGTCGCCTATCTCTGCGTGTGTGTGTGTGTGTGTGTGTGTGTGTGTGTATTGCATGCATCTCCAGCTGTTGAGTAATTATTGCTGCTGAGAATATTTGGTGTGTTTCTTGCTATAAGCAAATATGTCCCAACCAAAATGCAAGACATTGTACTGCAGCCCTCCTTTTCTAACATTTAGGTTCATCAATACTACAGCTGTCTGCCAGAAGACAAAGTACCCTATGTCAACAGCCCTGGAGAGAAAGCCCGTATCAAACAGCTTCTGCACCAGCTGCCTCCACACGACAATGAGGTAAGTCATTCAGAAATCAACGAAGAAATACTGGAGCGGCGCACTTAGCAGGGGACAGGCCACCGTTCTGATGTTTGGGTTGTGCGTACCAGCCAACTAGCCAGCTCACGAAGTCCTTTGGCAGAGGATTTGTTAAAGGTTTATTTTGCGAAAACCTTGGCGGTTTTGGGTGGGGTGTTAAAAAAATACGGAAGAAAGTTTCCACTCTCTATAGCTGCTTTTAGTTAGGTGAAAAGGCCCCAAATCCTCACGTTTCAGTCAAAAATGCATGTTTATCGAGTGCCTCTTTGGATTGTTGTATAAAATAGTTCATGCTTTAACTTTATATGTTTTGAATTTCAATTCCAGTCCATCAATAAATTATCTTAATCTCAATAAAACGTTTGAAGATCTAAAGGTACTATCTTATCTACGTGAAGTAGTTAGTGTATGTTCTTAGGAAAGCTTTTTTTAAAGTAGGAATAGTTCACAACTTCTGAAATAAGAAGTTGGAGAAGAATCTACAACGTTTGGAATGAGACTAGGAGATATTGAGCTGGCGTTGATGTTAATGGGATACATCTGTATTATAGGAAATGTTTTGCCAGCGTACAGCATATTTCCTCAGGTTTTCTAAAAATTATATGGGACTTTCACTTTTCTTACTTTTGTATTAAATTGGGCAATTGAGGGGGGGGGAGAAACACTTATACGAACAGTCATGTTATTCCTTCTAGTTGTATATGGCTTCACCCTCAGGGCACATTAAAACAGGCAGCTTCTGCAACACACAACTGTGAGCGCCAGTGCAAAGAAAGGCCCAAAAGACATAACAATAAGTGGGTGAGGAAATGCAGAGCAATTTTAATGGAAATAAAAAACTTGTTTGGGAAGTTGACGATGCCTCCAGCAGAGGGAATTTAATTAAAAATAAAAAGGATAAAATTATTTGGGGTCAAACCTAAATGAGGGAATGCTGGAAGGAATGTTTTATTTTTGTATGGGAATGATAAATAGGGGGAAATTAAACGAATGTCATAAAAATGATGGGTGGGGAGCCATAAATGCTGTTAGTATGTTGAAATACTGGGTGGGGTATTTCTGGAAGTTACAAAGTCCACACATCTTAAAAAGTTGCTAAGGTTGAGAAATACTGAAATATGGTAAGACGGTTCAGTTAGAGAAAGGGTTGCACACAGTAGTGGGATTCAAATACTTTAACAACCGGTTCTCTGCCCTCATTTCTTCCAACAACCAGTTCACCAAACTGTTCAGAAAGTTAGCAACCGGTTCTCCCAAAGTGGTGCGAACTGGCTGAATCCCACCACTGGTTGGACATCTACCATGGATGAGGTTGGCATATGGAGTGGCAGTGCAATTTGTTTAATATGTTTGCAGGATGCATCTCTGGCTGAAGAATAGAAGAGCACGGATATTGTTTCCCCATTGTAAAAAGAAAGCCTAGCAAGAATGAATACAGAAATATTGCAAGGTTTTTTGCTTGTGTCTGGGAAAGTGCTTGACAGATTGAAAATGTACCACCGATACCATTGAGCGAAATGTCAGAAGTGCATTGAGGCTTTATGCCAGGCAGGGCGTGTGCAGACCAGAGTTTTCTCTCTTTTGTAGGTCATAGAAAAACACGAATGTAAAATAGTAGGCTTAGAAAATAGTGTTTGCTGAAGTGAAGAGGCCTGAATTAAGGAGTACTGTATTTTGGGTAAATACAGAGTTGAAGATGGGTTGTCGGATGGAGTAAGAATGGGATTATGTAGGAGAGAAATGAAGCATATGTAAAAATAAAGGAAATGCTCAGTGGTTTGACATGTCTGATGACTTCTTTAGCATTTTTTGCGAATGCTTGTGCCCTGGTCAACATATATATACACACACATATATACTATATATTTGTATGCAGGTTAATGCTGTATTGTTGGTTGAGAGCTCAGAGGATTGCCATGGATAACATGAAGGGCATGTGTGCATGCACATATGTATCTAATTACATATTTCAATAGGTGGCAATATGGGATTTTTTTTCCTCAGCAGCAGACAAGGCATTTTTTTTTTCTAAAGGCAGAAGGGAAGAAAAGAGTTATTAAATTTCTTTCTTTTTTTTCTGAATTGGTCCTCTTAATCCTCAGGCCTGTCAGTAGATGAACTCTGTGCTTTTAAAAATCTGCATGTTAATGTTACATGCAGATGTGGAAGATGAAGTTGAAACGATCCAAAAGATGATAGAAACTCGACTGAGATGTTCTTGGAACTCATCCGTTCAATAAAAGTGTATAAAATTACTGAGTCATGAGGGACTGAAAGCCGCATGAGTATAGAGTGGATTGGAAACATACTTGGATTTCCTCTCTTCTTCAGCCGAACAGAAAGAAATGATTAATTGGAAACAAACCTACTTGTTCTACCTACTTGTTCTACCTAGAAACTAAAGTTTCTAGAAAACTAGAGTTTTCTTTTTTCTAATGTATTAGTCCCACTGCATCTTGTGGGAAACTGTTGCGCAGTGGATTCAGCTTTTCCCATGAACTGATAGCCATCTCAGGCAGCTTGCGAAGTGAAGCAACCATTCACTCAGACAGAAGTTCAGAAACATCTCTTTCCAATGATTGTTTCCTTCTGAATCGAAAGTTGTCCTCTTCCTGTTGGCTTGGTCACTGAAACATGATGACATCAATATTTCCACCTAAGGGAAGTAACAGAAAAGAAGTGTAGGGGGAGTAAACACGAGATTTGACCAAACCATCAAGCCCACAACCAAAGTACCAAGCTTCACCCCATACAATTGCTGTTTTATCTCACTTTCCTCCAAGAAACATAAGTGATCACTCTCCCCTCCTGTTATCTTCATGATAACGCAATGATTTAGCTTAAGAGAAGAGATAGTGGATGGCCTAAGATTAATAGGTGAGCTTCATGGAAAGAATGGGTTTTAACCTTAGTTTTTTCTGCCCTAAGATGGGGCTCTAATCATTACTCAAAAGGTTAGGGATCTGTAATAGGCAGCTGTTGCCTTGGCCATAGCATTTAAGAGCTTAATTTAACCCCGTGTCCTATTAAGAATATCATATGTTGCTGGAATTTTGAGAGTTGCTACAGAAATTGAAGCTCAAAGCATCTCTGTGAGATAAGGTCATAATCATTAACATCTACTTTTTTGAGGGGAAAGCCTTACCATTATTACTGTGGATAGGGCAGAGAAAAATCTTGAAATCAAATCACACAGAAGAGAGAGGATAAAATAAGAGAAGTTTTAAAGATCATAGCTCTTCTCCAATTCTGAAACAGGGGTAGTATGATTTTTTAAAAAAATATTAAAACTGTGACCTGCACATCCCATTTAACTGAAGTCCTAGAACTAATGATACATTTTCAAAACCAAGATTTAAAAATGGTTCTCATCACTTAGACATTTAATTGCACCTTCTTTCAAAATGTCAATCCACTCTCAGCATTCGGTGAACTGCTTAAATATTCCGGTTAGAAAAATAAAGACATAATTTATTTTAAAATGATTGAGTGTAACGTTTTCTGGACACTCAAAAGCACTTCAAAAACATTAAAAAACATTGTTCCTACATACAAAGAGGTGTGCAGCCTGAAGTTCCAAAACAAAAAGCAGATAGCCTCTGAAAACCTTGGGTGCATCCATTAGAAATCTTTAGAAAGTCTTTTCGAATTATAATTTTATAATTTTCCAGTTATAATTTTATACTGGCAAAAGTGACCGTCCTGTTTTGATGTGGCAGTTAATAATATTGGGCTAGAAATTAAGTTCTAGTCCCACCTTAGGCACAAAGCGAATTGGATGACTTTGGGTCAATCCCCTCAGACCTTTGAAGAAAGTAATGGAAAATCTGAAACTCTTGCCAAGAAACCTGCAAACACTTCTCCAAACAATTGTCAGGGGAGAAAGCTGATTGGAAGGCATTAAAAAAAAGGAAGAGAAAACTATTAGATATATTACCAGATATAAATTATCATCATCATCATCAATTGTTTTAGCTAGATAAAGGTCTCTTCTGCATGTTTCCAACCTATACCAGGGATGGCTAACCTTTTTCTTCTTGCATGGCAAAAAGGGCAGGCGCGTGCTGGCATGTGCGCATGCCAGCACACACTGCGCATGCGCGCACGCCCCCATTGAGCCATTTTTCGCCCTCCAGGGTGTTCAGCAGGCTTCCCTGAAGCCTTCAGAGGGTGAAAAATGGCCAAAAATCAAGGCCGAAAATCAGCTGGCCAGCGCACACAAGCTCGCTGCAGCTGACAGGGCAACGCCTTGCATGCCCTCAGAAATGGCTCCGCGTGCCACCTGTGGCACATGTGTCATAGGTTTGTCATCACTGATCTATACCAAGTTGGTGCTGGCACTTAATGATCACAAAGGTAGACCTTCTTTGGGATGATACATTCCCAACCTAGTCCTTCCAAGCTCTAAATGGTGTCCTCATTACTGTTGCAGTTGAGTTCGCCTACCTTGCTGTTAGTCATCTTCTTCTATTCCCTTCTAGCGTTCCCAGCTCCTGAAAAGTTTGAGTCTTTATGTAAAATGTGTCTAATGTGATAACTTGAGTCCGATTATTTGTGTCTGAAATGAAAATCTGGCTAGATTTTGGTCTCTGATCCATCTGTTTGCTTTCTTGGCTGTCTATGGTATTCTCAATGTCTTGCCTGACCCTAACATATCTGTTTCTTCAAATACAACTTTTGTTTCCGTAGAATATCACAGGGAAAGCCATTCAGCACATAGCTGAATATTTTTTACAAGCCTTTGTTAGTACTTTCCCAAGTGCTTGCCTGAAGCATATTTCTTCCCTGTTGGTTTCTTTACAGATGATAGTCAGTCCTAAAAAGCAGACACTACCCTCCACTTAAAGTTTCTTCATTGTCTTGAAATAAGGAGGGAATTCCTTACTGTGAGAGGTTGAACAGCCGGCCTCTTGAAGTTTTGAGTGTCCCATCACTGGAGGTTTTCAAAGATTGGACAGCCATTTGTCTGGGGTGGTCTGAGGATTCCTGCCCCGGAGGTAGGAGTTTTGACTACAAGACCTCCAAGACCCCTTTCAACCCTATGGTTCCATGGTACTTAATTGCCCCACTATGCTGCTTGATTTTAATTACTAGAACTTGCAGACAGTCATCAGCATAGTGCTGTTTGTTTATGATTTTATGCTATTTAATTGTCCCACTGTGCTGCTTGATTTTAATTACTAGCGCTTGCAGACAGAGTAGTAGCATCAGCATAGTTCAGGTTATTTATGTTTTTTTCCCCCTGCAATTTTAAAATTACACTCATCTTCTAACAATCGAACCTCTTTCAAAATATATTCATTACATAGGTTGAACGAATAAGGAGAGAGTAGCCAACTTTGTCTCACTAAGTCAAGCTGTTTTCGCAAGTTTCATCTTATCCTGTCTATAGGTTTTCAAGAGGACAATGAGATATTCTGAGATTCTTATTTTCCTAAGAACATTCCTCTTTTGAACTAGTCTATTGAACTTTGTCACAATAGACCCAACCAAAGGCCTTTCTGTGCTCAAATGGGCACACATTGACTTATTTATAATATTCTTTGGATTATTCAATGTTCTAGCATGCATCAGCAATAAAGACTCTTGTCCCCCAGTCTCATCTAAAAGAATATTTCATTTTCCATGATGATAACTACACTTGGAATACTGCATTCAGTTTTGGTCACCACGATGTAAAAAAGATATTGAGACTCTAGAAAGAGTGCAGAGAAGAGCAACAAAGATGATTAGGGGACTGGAGGCTAAA
>JANHFT010006200.1:38758-49570 GCA_032467955.1 Pseudoxenodon macrops | reverse complement strand
CCATGGCTAGTGAAGAGAAGGACCAGGGGAGACAAGATAGCAGCCTTCCAATATTTGAGGGGCTGCCACAGAGAGGAGGGGGTTGAGCTATTTTCCAAAGCCAGACAAGGAACAATGAATGGAAATTGAACAAGGAGATATTCAACCTGGAAATAAGGAGGAACATTCTGACAGTGAGAACAACCAACCAACCAATGGAACAGCTTGCCTCCAGAAGTTGTGGGAACTTCATCACTGGAAGCTTTCAAGAAGGGACTGGACTGCCATCTGTCAAAAATGATGTAGGGTCTGCTTGGGCAAGGGATTGGATTAGATGACCTACAAGGTCCCTTCCAACTCTTTTAATCTGTACCTGCTGTCACATTGGTATTCCATCAGTTCCCTGAGATGTTCATAGTTTATGACAATGCAAAAAAGAATTACATAATATTCACCAAATGATGCAATTTCCAATAGTGGTCAGACCCGATTCCTCTGCTATTGAGTGTAACAAGCTGAGGAGTTTGTGTGTAAATAGAAAGAACTGGTATCTTTATTGCTCAAGACAGCTCATCTCTTTAAATGCTCATGGTCATTCTCTAGTTTTTGGATTAAGCAATGTGGTATGTATGAGCAGCAGGTGTCCATAGATTCCTTGATGTTTACTACCTTAATAAGTATCTTATGGGCACTTTTAATTAAAAACCAATGGACATCAAAAGTCCCTGCAATCTTTATTTACAGCAAGAGACCTATGTATTCTTCAAACATTACAGCATTCTGGAACTTGCAGAGTGCAGCATGTCTTTAAAACAGCTCAATTTTATTTGGACATTGACTTGAACATGAAAAAAAAAGTATTATTGCTTTAAGAGCTAGGTTGCTGTACAGGTTTAAGGTGCCAGGCTAGAAAATGGGAGAGTGTGAGTTCTAGTCTCCCTTATGCACAAAGCATATATTATTAATTGTGGACTGCACAAGGAAACATTTATCGTCAGCGTACAGGATGCGTTAACCTGAAATACCTAAGACAGATGCTAGTTACAGGTGAAATATATTAAAAGTACGTTACTAATAACAGAAGGTTTCAATTAATTCAATTAAGGTTTCTTAATCCATTAAGTGATAAGGTATTGGTGATCTGTTTTACATGTAACTTGCATTTGCATAACTACCCGCTCCCAATTTAAATTCTAGCCACTCTGTGCATCTGATGAAGTTTGTAATAGTTCGTACCCTTTAATAAAATCTATCAGCTGGAAAAGGTGTGACCAGATTTCCCTTTAGAGCCTGCTTTCACTAATTTGTACACTTTCGCTGGAATGAGCCAAAAATTGAAAGGAGACAAATGGCAAAAATGAAAATCCTATTCCTTCCTTGGGTCTCTGCATCATGTGGAACATACTTGCACTCACTTTTCTTCAGCCTGTATATTTATTTTTATTTTTCACTCAAGGAGGCTGCCTCTGTTTTGAATTTTCTCTCTGCCTTTCAGTGATCAAAGTGCAAACAGTGACAGTGGAAATGACATAGAGGGTCAGTGGCTTTGATTTGCTCTTGGTTGGGGACATCTTAAGTTAGAGGTGTGTGTCACATAATGTAACAACCGGTTCACCCAGCATTGGAAATGTGAGCGTGTGCGTCTTCTGCGCATGCACACAGCCTTCCGTGCATGTACGTGGCTCCAAGAACACAGCAATATATGGCCAAAATAATGCCAGGATGGGGGCGGGGCCACCTGCTAGTTGGAACTACTGGTTTGCCTGAACCAGTCCTAACTGGCAGCAGCTCACCCCTGGCTTAAGTCCTCATTGATTGCAGTGAGGTTGATCTCAGTATAATACAGGAGAGTCACTATGCTTTGGGGGCACATCAGAGGAGAATGTAATTCAGAAAATATTAGAATGCGCAGAAATGGATAGATTAATGCTCGCTATTGAGGATAAAGAAGAAACTGAATATTTTTTTATATGGGATGTATTTTATCAATGGCTAGACAATAGAAACAGAAAGGAGGAGACATAAAAAGAGGAAATGTTAATGTGGAGAGTTGTTAAAGAAGATGATGTTAAGTGTTATAGTTATTGTAATATTATACTATCAATATTATTGTGATGAATACTACAACAAATATGCAGATTATGATGGCTTAAAAGTACCCAGATCACACACTGTTTGATGGAAATTGAATGTTATATAAATAAAACATGGGGGGAAAAGATGATGTTGAGCCAGCATCTCACCATTCATAGCATCCCTGATTGTTAGCTATTCAAGTCAGCATAGGCATTTCTTCAACTTCTGAAGAATCACACCAGTTCAGAGGTGGATTCCTACCAGTTTGGACCAGTTCTGCCGAGCAGGTAGTAGGCTGCTGGTGATGTCACAGAGCCGGTTCTGGTCTGTGGACGACGCCATCTTTTCTTTTTTTTGAATATTTGTTTTTTTTTAATTTACAAAAAAAAAATTTCCTTCTGTGCATGCGCAGAAACTGAGTTTCCGGCACTGCGCATGCGTCACCATCTTGTTTTCGGCCTTTAAAAAACATTTTTGTTTTGATTTTACTGGGCACGGCGCACCCACGTGGTGCAGGAGGCAGCAAACCACCGGCAAGGTAAATTTAGAACCCACCCCTGGTCGTTATGTACCCGGATCTGGTGGAATCATGCAGCTAGGGTGGGGATGAAGTTAAGAAACTGGCTAGCTTAGAATCTGTGCAGGGGAGAAAACAGTGGAGACCTGAACCCCTCTCCCCTAAAACCCTTGGAGACTTTATCTGATTGTTCCCAAGAGTCAGTCTGGTGAGATTCTGGTAAATAGATGAGTAACAATAATTCCCTGATTAGCTCATTCTGGTTCTTTGTGCCTGACACTGGAAGAGCATCTGAGATGTTGTTGGACTGAGAGGTGAAAAGAACATCCCAGAAGAAGACAATAACACAGAACTTCCTATTTTTATGCCAAGAAAAGTACATCTTTGTGTCCATTATTTCCCATTGTTTCTTGTCTTCTGTTGGTTAGGTTTACTATAGTCTTGAGTTTCTGGACTATATACTTATGGTCTGCTTTCCATCTCTTAAGTTTTTAACATCTTCATATTGACTTTAGTTCTGTTTTTATTTGTTTCTAACTCTTTTATATATATATATAACTGTATGTTGTTGTTTTTAATTTTAAACTTCCCAGGCTCATTTGGATAAAATGGACAGCATAGAAATGTGATAAATAAACTAAAATAAATTATGATGATGTCTTCCCTCTCTGCATTAGTGTCCTTGTTTTCCAGATCTGGTGTACATTGCTATCTCTTGCAATTTCTCCAGCACGCTTTAGAGGAAGATTTAAATAAACAGCTGGTGTAATTCTAAAGCCAATACTTACTGGCCAAGCCAGTCCGCAGGAGGTACCTCTTCTGCAAGATGGCTGAATCCCTTTTGGAGATTGCTAGCAACCCTTTTGGGTCACTCTTTTGGGGGGTGGGGTCATATCTCAGCCTTGCTCTCCTTTCCAATTTGTCAGGCTGGCATTCCTGCCTACTACTGCTATCTTTCTCACTCTCTTTTTCTCTCCAAAACAAACTTTTTCACATTGTGGGTGTGGGTACAGTTCACATCAAGTGAAAGAACTTCAGTTCATAATTAGAGGGGAGTTGGTTGGTTGTTGTTTTTTTTGGCCTTCATCCCCAGCACAAAATCTGTCATAACGAGAGTCTGCCAAAAATGTAGAACAAAGTGAGACTGTAAAACCTTTCCCTGTGCCAGGTTTTGTGTGCGTGCTTGGACATTTTTTTTCTAGATAAGTCCAACTTACCGGGTCATTTCACTCTGATTTTGTCATTGGAAAAAAATCACATTCTGTGTGTCACTGAAACAAGGGGCTTGGATTGAAGCAACTCTGATAGCATCGATGCCAGGGAGAACCTACCACACATACATAATCTAACAGTGATGGTGAACCTATGGCACGCGTGCCACTGGTGGCACATGGAGTCATTTCTGAGGGCACGCGAGGCGTTGTCCTGTCAGCTCCAGTGTGCTTGCATGCACTGGACAGCTAATTTTCGGCTGTTTTGCACCCTCCAGAGGCTTCAGGAGTTTTCAGGGAAGCCTCCAGAGAGTGAAAAACGGCACAACAGGCAAACCGGATGTCCGTTCCTGAACTTCAAGTTTGCCTGTAGGGCCGGTTTTTGCCTTCAGGAGGCTTCCCCGAAGCCTCTGGAGGGTGAAAAACAGCCCAACGGGCAAACCGGAAATCCCATTTGGCCGTTTTTGACACTCTGGAGGCTTCAGGGAAGCCTGCTGAACCCTCTGGAGGGCAAAAAATGGCCGAATTGGGGGGCGCATGGGGGCGCATGCACGCATGTGCAGGGCAGTGTGCCTGGGGGGGGTGTTGCATGCCAGCACACACATGCTAGCGCACATGTTGCCATTTTTAGCACGAAAAAGAAAAAAGTTAGCCATCACTGTAATATAACATACCTGGAAAAGTGTGTTGGACAGTGGTCAGAAAACCTTCCAGGAAGTGGCCATTACCAAACAATTTTACACAATGGCATAGAAATATAATAAACACAAGCATTTGACAATGCCCAGAATCTCAAAAGAATATCAGACTCTTATGAGATTTTTTGTCATCTAAAAAAAAAAAAAAACTTGTAACATGTGGTGATCTGGTAAGATTTGGCTATTATAGTATTGTAGGCTTTGTCTTTCCAACCAATGTCCTTACCATCAGTCTGGTCTTAATTATCAGTCCTTTATTTCCTATCTCCAGGTGAGAGCAGCAAAGCAACCTGCCAAGGTGGATAATGCCAGTTTTTCCTATCTGTCACCATCTTCGAAACTCTGTAGGAGACAAAATATAGAATTATATTGCAGATGATATTTATCTCCATCCATCCATCCATCTTTCTATCTTTGGCACTTCTATTTCTCTCTAATTACATATCTCTAGGGAGTTTGCATATCCAATTATAAACATCATGACAATCATGGTAACTCTCATCAAATATCAACAATATTATGGTATCTTCTTATCAATTAGGAAGCAAAGAATGGGGGTTAAGTCTTCTAAAGCCTGTTGGAAAAGCCATTTTCATTATTTTCCAGTGGGTGACTGAAGGGGGCAATTGTTGCCTTGGAAAAGAAGTATATTCCAGAGGATTTGGACAGCCATAAAAAAAAAACTGCATCTAGATTCTTACTCCAGTTGTATTTCCACATAAGCAGAATGGGAAGGACTGAGTTACCTTCATGTTGTCTTAATGCGCTCAATTTGCATTATAATGCACTCAATTAGCATTCTTAAGAATGCAACAGATTTAGCATACAGAAATAAAGTCAGCACCCTGGGTCATAAAAGGGTCAGCATCTGGTGCCTTGAGATATATTATATTTCACTTCCTACAGTTCTTCAGCCTTACTGGACCTTCTAACAGTTGAGGTTCAATTCATCTGGGAAAGATCAGCTTGGAGAAGCTGAGTTTCCTTTAATTAAATCATTTTCTCAAGTCTGGTGGCCTCCATTGTGATCGCTTTTTGCTAGGCCAATTCTCAAATATAGCTAGCTCATCTGTCTGGAACCTGCACTCCATACCGGACATTAATACAGTTGAGTGAGTCCAGAGATATTTCACGAGAAGAGTCCTCCATTCCTCTACCAGCAATAGAATACCTTATGTCTTCTACAACTCCAACTTCTCCTTCAGCATGTCTGGAGGATACTTCATGGAAAAACAAATCATTCAAAACTCAGGGTTGACCAAAGTATCTTCTGCAATGCTTTGCGTGTCCTGCTAGGCCAGAAAAAGCTGACTTTGGATAAAGAAATTTTCTTTATCCAAATTTTATTCTGTTCCGCTGATAAAAACATAAACTGCAAAGAACAAAACCCAACTCCCTCTAGAGACTTCCTCAGTTTTACAGATTTAATTCAATCTAATAACTCCTGGCTTGTGATGGCAGCCATATTAAATGACTAAATCTAGTCGTGAGGAAAGTTATGACAGAAATATTCCATTAGAAAAGAAATGAAGAATTCACCTCACACATTTACTAAATCATTTTTTTGGAGAGACAACATTTCCTGTCACTCTTCACTGACAATTAGTTAGACTAGGCTAAGTTTGTTCCGTGTTAGCTGTCCATTGTGGGGAATAGTTTGGAAACAGGCTTATTAAAATTGTCAGAACCGTTTACCAGATTTGGAAGTTGCCCTGGTTTTCTGAACTTTAGGAGGAAGTTCAGAAGTTTTGTTTTAGACAGACTTTTTCAACAGATTTACATAGTGACACGGGGAGTCCCAGAAGCACTGGGAAAGAAATCTTTGCTCTTCAAAGGAACCAGATCTGCTAACATCCTTGTTATGTTAAGGAAAAGATAGAAGAAAAGATCTTGGACAGCTTATAAAGGAGATGTGAGCAATTTTTTTCTCCCCCAGTCTAGGGAATATATGCTGGTGTTCTGTTCTTTCAGACAGCTTCAGAGGTTTAGCTTGAAACATTCTCTTCGCCCCTTAAAAACTCAACACTCCAAAACAAAAAATGAAAGCCTCCCAAATGTCAGTCTGTCTGCTCTGAATTGCCCTGAGAGTTACAAAGATCGCAGAGAGCAGTTGACCCATTCTCATGAACAATTTTTGAAAGTCTGTCCAACCCTGTGTCTAACGACCCACGGTGGATTATTTCTCAGGCAAAGGATGAATAATCACTGGACTTCATTCCAGATGGTAGATCTATGATACGGCAAATGCCGGGTGAAATACTCAGAGAGTGACTCAGTTATGGCAATAATGTTGGGTTTTGCCAGACTAAAATCTGGGCAGAAGGTTCGTGGATTTGAAAGCAATAATTGCACAAACAAGATGAAATCCTGAGATTTTTATTAAGCAAAGCATAACAAGAGAATACCTGTAATGGCAGAGAATGATAGAGACAGGTAATATCCATAAACAAGGCAATAAAATCAGACTGAGCAGTATTCAATAGAGGAATATAAGTGGAGAACAATACTTCATATCCTTTTGGTAGCTGAAAACCACTCATCTTTGGAGAGACATTTATGAACGTTCTTCCAGATGGTATAGGTTATAACAGATTATAACAGATTAACAGAGTTGGAAGGAACCTTGTAGGTCATCTAGTCCAATCCCCCACTCAAGCAGGAGACCTTACACCGTTTCTGACAAATGGCAGTCCAGTCTCTTCTTGAAAGTCTCAAGTGATGGAGCTCCCACAACTTCCGAAGGCAACTTCTGTTCCATGGGTTGATTGTTCTCACTGTCAGAAAGTTTCTCCTTATTTCCAGATTGAATCTCTCCTTGATCAGTTTCCATCCATTATTCCTTGTCTGGCCTTCGGGTGCTTTGGAAAACAGGTTGTCCCCCTCCTCTCTATGGCAGCCTCTCAAATATTGGAACACTGCTATTATGTCCTTCTCTTCACTAGACTAACTATGCCCAGTTCCTGCAACCGTTCATCGTATGTTTTAACCTCCAGTCTCCGAATCATCTTGGTTGCTCTTCTCTGCGCTTTTTCTAGAGTCTCAACACCTTTTTTTATACTGTGGTGACCAAAACTGGATGCAGTACTCTAGGTGTGCTCTTACTAAGGCTTTATAGAGTGGTATTAGTACCTCACGCGACCTTGATTGTATCCCTCTGTTAATGCAATTTAGGATTGCACCGACTTTTTTGGCTGCTGCCGCCACACACTGTTGACTCATATTTAATTGATTGTCCACTAAGATTCCAAGATCCCTCTCACATTTACTGCTATTAAGCCTGGTTTCACCCAGTCTGTATGTGCACTTTTGGTTTTTCTTGCCTAGGTGTAAGACTTCACTTTTCTCTACATTGAATTTCATTTTGTTAGATAGGGCCCAGTGTTCAAGTCTGTCAAGATCCATCTGGATCTTGTGCCTATCATCTAGGATGTTGCCTATTCCAGCCAGCTTAGTACCATCCACAAATTTGGTAAATTCCCCTTCTATTCCCTCAACTAAGTTATTTATGAAGATATTGAAAAGTATTGGGCCTAAGACAGAACCTTGTGGTACTCCACTGCTTACTTCCCTCCATGTAGATGTGGTACCATTGAGGACTACTCGTTGTGTATGGTTTATCAGCGAGTTACAAATCCATCTGATGGTGATCTATCTATCCCACCTTTTTCTAGCTTATCAAGACGTAGGTTAGTCTGTAATTTGGGTTTTTCTTAGAAGATGCATACTATTGCTCGGCTAATCTCTTAGCTCAAAAGCCCATGTTGCTTTAAAAAGTGAGCTGTTTATGAGTCGAGCATGGTGCCTTCCGTCTATGTTGGATTTCAGGTCCCATAATCCTGGGCCTGCTCTTGCTTTTGACCCTGGCTAATAATACTATCAATTGTAGTGTCTGCATACAGAGAAGCCTTTTGTGTTTCTCTCTATAGGTTGTGGGTTATTAGTCACGTCCAATCTTTCGTGTATTTTTTTTTAACGAAGGTAATTTTTAGAAAAACCAAGCACAGTAATTGCATCTTGTGGCCATGGTTTCCTTAAATTAGATTACGAGTTGTGTGTCAGAAAATTACTCGAGGGTGGGGAGGAGGGGAGGCTTGCATAAGGGACGAGAGGCCGCCCATCAGGTTTGCTTCTGGCTGTAGAAGCAGCTGTTGGGTCTACTCTTTGGTTTCGCTTTATGACTAATATGCAAATATGGTGCTATCGAGCTTTTAGGAACTGCAGCCTAGCAGTTGAAATCCAACTTGATATCCTCTGTATGGATTGGATGATCGATTCCTAACCAGCATCCCCATCTTCTTCTCCTTATCAGCATTTCTGTCATTCAAAACCAACACTGGAAGCCTTCAGGGAAGGAAAGGGTGAAGGAATGTTTCAAAAATGGTGCACAGAAATTCCGGCTTCTCTTAAAAGTTAATTCAGCAATTTGAGTGACAGTTTGCTTTCTTAGTCTTGAACGTAAGGCTGTAATTGCTAGTGTATGAGCAACAGACCTCAAGTTTTTTTTTTTAATGGTAATTATTCTTTCATGTAAATCACGATTCACAAGAGCTTTGGGTGGGCAAGGAGTAAAGAGAGGAGGGGGACATCGCCGGTTTAATTTAATGGTAGAGTGCACATTTGATCCTCTGTTCCTAGGGCAGTCTGGTGGTCTTTCCACATCATGCAAAGCCCCAGAGCATGATTGCTTTCATCATATCGTATGAACACAGCCAATGGTAGTTGATCATGATACATGTTCAAGGAAGCCCTAGTTAAGCATAATACGTGACATAAATTCTATTAATAATAAGACAGACTATTCCGGAGGAGATTGTAAAACTAAAATAGGCCGTTTTCTGTGTAACCTTTCAAATGCTTTTCATGTCTTACCTTCAGTCCCAAAGAGAGGAATATTATGAAATATTTCCCCTTACTGCAGATTAAGGGATTGAAATGGGGTAGACTAGAGGTGTGATTTTTGTTGCTGCTCGCTAAATTTCCAGCTTGCCTTGGATGTCGAATTGAGGATTTGATCAATCTCCAAACCATTGCATTCATGTAGATTAGTTTGATATCAGTCCCTTCCTTAGGTTGTGATTGATTCTTGGTGACTTAACGGATAAGGTTCTTTGGTAACCATATAGAATATTTTTACCATTACCTTCTTCCGGGATGTGTTTTTGTGTATGTGTGTCAGATCTATTCCACAACTAGGGGTTTCCCACCGAAGGACTTCTGAGTTTTGGAGGATAATTTCTTATCCACTAGATGCTATCATCTGCTGTGGTCCTACGTCGGTTGTCTAACCGGCCCTCGGATAATCAAAAGTATATTTTTCTTGAAACATTTCCCGTTTTATTAGAAGATTAGAGGACTCAAAGGCGGCGTAGGCTCACTCAGCAGGCCTCTTGATCTGTTATAGATATTTGGGTGACTAATCTTTGAGCGTTTGCTTTGAGCAGAAAGACCAGATGAATAAACTTTTGATCTGTGGTTTTATGTTAGGCCTTAGTAATTGCCCTCTTTTCACAAACGGCGGCTTCTAGCAAGTAAGGACTCTTTAAGGATTTTGATTGGGCAGCTGGTTTGTTGGCTTGCAAGACAAAAAGGAGGAGACGGCTACCCTTGCACATCATGTGGTCTAGCTAGCATGAATCAGGATGGAGGCACTTCTTGAGGTTTGGTGCGTGAGAGAGACTGGTGGAAATGACTGTGCGGGTCAGTCTTCCCCCCCCCTCCTCCCTTCAAATATTCCTTTTAAACTGATCTTTTCTGGTATGGCACCAGGAATGTCAAGGCGAATGGAAAGTTTGCTGCAGGACCAGTAACCACAATTTCCTGTTGCTCAGTGTGGAAGAGAGAAGAGACGTTTAGTAACCAACAAGCAGATTACACTTCATTAATCACATTGAAAGACTGCAGAGATGTGCTTGAGTTATTTGAGATGACCCTTAAATAAATATGACTTGATACATCTACATTTGTCTGACATGGTATAGGGTTTCCTGCCTGAGCAGGTTGGACTAGAAGACCTTTAATGTCCCTCCCAACTCTGTCATTCTCTTCTCTTCTTATTCTTCTAGCCTGCATACACATAAACATACACATACACATACACATAGTGTGAAATAGATATAGAGATAAATAGATATAGAGAAGGGACGGGATGACTCAATGGCTAAGACGCTGAGCTTGTCAATCAGAAAGGTCGGCTGTTCGGCAGTTCGAATCCCTAGTGCCACGTAATGGAGTGAGCTCCCGTGACTTGTCCCAGCTTCTGCCAACCTAGCAGTTCGAAAGTACATAAAAAATGCAAGTAGAAAAATAGGGACCACCTTTGGTGGGAAGGTAA